>CAMZMU010000053.1:1048505-1205828 GCA_947311845.1 Poa pratensis | reverse complement strand
GGCGACGTCGCATCCGAGCGGCCTCTCCTTCCGCTACCTCGACGGAACCCAGGAGCGGACGAAGCACTCGAAGACCACGACATCACGCTGTCAGCCGCCGCCACTGCGCCGCCATGCACTGCTCAGAAATCACCACTCCTCTGCTTGCTAACCCTAATTTGCCAAAATTCCCCAATCCTCCACGAATTTCAGTTATAGCCCAAGCGTGCTGGTTAACAGTCGCTATCCATGCCCCACCTGTAAGGAGAGAATCCCGGTTGACCACTGCCACGTCAGCGTTTTTCGCCTGAAACGCTGTCAGGGCTGTAATTAGACCGGGATCAGTGAGTTGAGTTCAAGGTTCGATCTCGCCAGAGGCTACGAGTTCAGGGTTCATTTTGGACATTTTCCTTTCCTCACACATCTCAACCCTGTTGAGCAAAGGAATGAATTTATTTATCCGTCTAGAAAAGGAAAAAAAGTATCACTGGATCATAGATTTGGACGGTACGATTTATTTCCTCTTCCGTGCCGGATTCTCCTGACATGACCAACCCGTCACCCCCCTAAAAATTCAACCCTACAGCCGCCGCCGTAGCTCACCCACTCCTTCTCCTCTCGCGCGCGTCGCCGCCACCGCCACCGCCGTCCTTGTTCTTCCTCGTCGCGCCCACTCCGTCTCAGGACTCAGGTGAGAATCCCCGTCTGCAGTCTTTGGGTTTCAGAGGCGCGAGGTTGTTTCCATCCAGCGACCTTCGCAGATGGCAGCCTGGGCGCGTCTAGATCCGGCCCCGATTCCAGTTCCCAGTGTGGCGGTGCTAATTCGTGAAAAAAATCGCACCTTTCATTGTCTCTGTGCCAATCAGGTCGTAGAAATTAGGATTTAGTTTACCGCTGTGTACTGCTAGTATTCGTTAACTGGAGATGCGTTGCACTGAATAACTTCCATGAATTTCTACAAAATTTCTCTTGGCCATTCTTCCAAGTCACAGCAGTTACAACCTATCTTTATTCCCGCAGAAGTTTGCGCTCCTATGGCGACGGCTGTGGCGTCCGACGAACACGAGCAGCCCAAGGAGGAGTCCTACGCCGACTTCGAGGCGAGGGTCAAGAGGACCATATACATGGACCAGCTCTCCCCGCAGGTCACCAGCCAGATCATCAAGGCGGCGCTCGCGCAGTGCGCGAACGTCGTCAACACGGAGTTCATCGTGAACTACACGGTCCCGTATGACATCCCCACCGCTGCGCTGGTGGAGCTTGACGACGAGTCGCAGGCCAAGGCTGCCATCGATCTGATGAATGATTTCCCTTTCATGATTGGTGGGATGCCCAGGCCCGTGAGGGCTGTCTATGCGAAGCCCGAGATGTTTCGGGACCGGCCTAGGCGGCCTGGCCTGAAGTTTGAGATCAGCTGGGTGAAGCAGGGGGATCCGGAGCATGATGGGATGGTTAAACTGAAAAACCTCGCCAAGAGGCAAGATGCACAGAATATGGCTCTCATCAAGGTAATAAAGTTGTTTATGTACGACTGATGTTATTGTGTCCACTGCTCGTAAAAACTGCACACTTTTCTGCTTTAGTCCACTAGTATCTTTTTTGCATTTGGGATGGAGCTTACCTACAACATTTGGGGAGTTTGTGCTGTTGCTGTTCTTTAAAAGACGGTACTGTTTTGCTTTGAAACTTGCTGTATAATCTTGTTGAACCTTGTTTTTTTTTCCTATCAGACTCAGATGGAAGCGGAGGAGGTGCTGGCGACACAGCAGCAAGAAACACTCGACGCGAACTACAAGAAGTTCGACATGCTCGAGACCATCATGCAAAACGGGAACATTAAAAACCTCGCCCACCATTACAAGGTCCACATGGCCGACGACGGATCAGGTCCATGAAACGGTTTTGGAGATTGCAGCCCCCTTTAGAAGCTAGTTTTCCTCTGTTTCTGGGGCATTCCACTCATCAACCTGTGATGGCGTGATAGAAAATAAATCCATCGGCTAGTTCGATGCATCTTTTTGTGTAAAAAATAGTAGTTCCGTAGTGTAACAGTTGGTATTTCATACATTATGAAGCGTTGATTATAAGATTGCTGTAATCTTTCTATGCTGTCTCCTTAGTTTGAAAAAACCTGCTTATGTGAGATGTCGGTGCTGGTTGTTCAGTCATGTCCTACATTAGTTTTCTGCAGTTTTTGTGGATAGCTTGAGATGTGTTTGTTGGTCCTGTAGATGTTCTGTTGCTTCAAGTAGCAGGGAATCATGTTGTGATCCCTCACAGTATTGGACTCATTGTCATGTCAGTTTTGCAGAACATTGCCATATCTTGTAACACAGGAAAAGGAAGGAGTGGCTGCCTGGCTGGCTGGAGAATCAGGGGAGAAATGGCAAGAGAAAGCAAGGAAGGAAACCATTGAAAGCAAGGTTTGTCCCTAGCTGACCTCACCTCCCTTTCACGTATTTCTCTCTTGTGTTATACCAAAAAAAAATACTACTTTTTGTGTTGTTTATCTGTATATCTAGCTACGTATATACAGCCATATATCGGTTGATCTCCATGCATAATGCTTAGCTTTTCCATTGTTCTTGTTGCTTTAGGATTTGTCAGGGAAGGAAACACGGAGAGGAGTGGTGCTCTGCTTCTGGCTCTGGCTCTTCTTTGCGGTATCCTCCAGTTGTATTTTTTCCGACCTCTCACTTTCTGCTAAATTCACAATCAGATGCTAATTTGGGCATAGGAACCAAACATCTTTAGCATGTACTCCCTCCGTTCCAAATTACTTGTCTTCCATTTGTCCACATGTGGATGTATCTAGACATGTTACAAGTATAGATACATCCACATGTGGACAAATGGAAGACAAGTAATTTGGAACGGAGGGAGTAAGAAATACAAGTTTCGTTGATCACTTGCATTCAATGATAGCAAAACCTAACTTCTTTTAAAAATTGTGGTGAACACTTGTTCTACCGTAGCAATGCTCGGGTATTGTGCTAGTTATCAGGAATATGAAAGTCCACTTCTTTTTTTTGTCACACATGTGTGTGCTGCTAGGATACTACGCGTCATATTCTCTGAGTGCAAGAATGCTTTGGAATCATCACTATTTATTGACCACTCCATATTATCTCCTCTCACTTTCTGCTAAATGATCAGGAATATGAAGGCCCGTCCTTTTTGTCACACAACACAAGTTAGTGCTGCTAGGATACTAGATTGTGTCAGATTTTTTTGTCTGTTCATACTGAATCTAAATGTACACACCTTGTTTCACTCATTTCTAAGTTTTTGGAAGTATCTTCCTTTCTGTCCGTTTTTTGGACCTAGTTTCAACTGTTGTCAGGTTATTGACCTGTAAAATTTGACCCTAATGAAACTATCTTTTTTACATGACTGTTGAAACTGCTAAGGAGATCACTACAGAGGGGCATGTATTCCACTAATTTGGGATGCAACATCCATTTTTTAAGAAAAGAGAAAAAATTATATTCTCGCCAACGGGAACACAACAGTACAACAGGGGTCGTGTTTCTTCCTTGTGATCCCAGGAATAGCTGAACACAAGTGTGATGTTTCAGTATCTTCCAACAGAGGAAAAGGGAGGAGAGGTTGCCTGGCTGGCTGGAGAATCCGGGGAAGAAATGGCAAAAGGAAGCAAGGAAGGAAGGAATGGTAAGCAAGGTATGTCCATGGCTGGCAGGCATATTCTTTTTTGTCTTACTCTAGAAAAATATTTTCTTGTGTACCTCTCAGTATATCTACCTACCTATATACATCCATGCATTGGTTAATTTTCATGCACAGTGCTTGAAGTTTCCATCTGTCTTTTTTGAATTGGGATTTGTCAGGGAATGAAATATGGAGAGGGGCGTTCTACTTCTGGCTCTTGTTTGCTTCTTCTCAGGTACTCTCCATATTGCTTTATCCTCGTCCTGCTGCTAAATGATCAGGATTTGGAACGTCTCCTCCCTTCTTTGTTCTTTTTTGTCACACAACACCACAAGTGTAGTGTGTGCTCTAGGACTAGGATCGTGTCAGGTTTTCTGACCGCCAGAATGCTTTGGAACCATCACCACCAATTGGTGTCTATGTTTGTCTCATTTGTAGCACTTCAGATATTTCTTGCACTCTGCTCCTATAGACTTCTGTTTCAATTCTTGCCTGTTCGTTCTGGAAACACCTGCTTGCTGTAAAGTTCATGGTGCCATTTTCACCACCGCTGATAATCCAAACTACCGGAGCTCTTTATGTATCAAATTCAACTGCTATCCATAAAGGTACAAGCTGCATTGTTAACTGAGAAAATAACGCTCGTTTTATTGTCGTTGCTGCTGTGGCATACAGGTGCGACAAGGTGCGTGGACTCAGCCCGTGTGTTCACGATTATCAACCAGTGCAAGACGGACATCTGGCCGGCGGTGACGCCCGGGGAGAGCTTCGACGGCGGCACGTTCACACTGCACCCTGGCCAGTCCATCGTCTTCACTGCCCCCGTGGGGTGGTCGGGTCGCGTGTGGGGCCGAACCGGGTGTGACTTTGACTCCGCTGGCAACGGCACGTGTGAGACAGGCGCGTGCGGGACGTCGCTGCAGTGCACGTCCTCTGGGGCCACGCCGGTGAGCCTGGCGGAGTTCACACTGGCATCGGTGGACTATTATGACGTGAGCCTGGTGGACGGGTTCAACCTGCCGATCGTGGTGACGCCCGCGGCGAGCGCCAATGGGTCGAGCTGCGCGGTGGCCGGGTGCGACGGCGACCTGCGGCGGGACTGCCCGTCGGAGCTGACCATGAAGGGCACCGGGGGAAATGTGGTAGCGTGTCGGAGCGCGTGCGACGTGTTCGGCACGGACCAGTACTGCTGCCGCGGGCAGTATGCCAACCCGGTGACCTGCCAGCCGACCGTCTACTCCAAGAAGTTCAAGGCAGCCTGCCCTGCTGCCTATAGCTACGCCTACGATGACCCCTCCAGTATCTTCACCTGCTCCCAGTCCCCTGACTACACAATCATTTTCTGCTCCAACAGGTCCGTACTGCTACCAACAATTTCTGTCTACCAAATAACTACCAATGTTGCAAAAGAGTTGCATAATTGATGATTATAATCCAAATTGGAACAAACTCCGGACCCTTTGTAAGATTCTGTCCTGCAGTGTACTGTAACCAACCACTAGGTACACAAAGTGCTAGTTCCTGAACTTTGTCCTTCTCTACCGGCATCTGAAATTTATACAAAAGTCTGAAGATCTTGTTGTCAAAGAAAGATCCGATTCTTGGCACCATCATATGCAAACTTGTCCAGATATTGAATCTAAAACACAAGACAAAAACCATTATTGCAATCATATAAACTAGCAATTTGATATGCTGTCAATCTGATTTGACAAGTCCGGGTCAGCCTACATGACCGTATTCCTGTCTGAATGACACTTGAATCTTCGCTTATACTAGCACTTTAGTCTGTTACATCCTGTCTTTGTTGGTCTTGTATTCCAGGAAGCAATCGGTGTGCTCGTACCACAACGAGCGGCTCGTTTGCAGCGGCTCCAGCAGAAGCACCTCCGCACTGACACTCGTGATGCTCCTTCTGCTCTCCAGCTTCATGGCACTGCAATTAGCACTCGCACGGTGATTAACCAAGGATTAACTGGAGCTTAACCTGACCTGACCCTGATGTAGTTTTTCTTTTTTTGCCTTTTTCTTCCTCTGGGATGAGAAACAGAAAGCACAAATGGATAATATTCTTTGGTTAGACATCACAAGTGAATGTTTTGCTTTTGCTCATGTTGTTGCTGTGTAAAGAAGACACCTGTCAACTGTAGCACGAGCGCAGGTGCAGACCGACTCAATGATACTGCACATACTTTGTTGCCCTGTTTTCTTATCAGCTGACCGTGGTTTCTTCGGGTCACCGACGACTGGATGATGCATGTAGTCTCATGATCTGGCCTGAACAAGTGTGGATTATTATCATTAGTCTGCTGGCCAAGTCAATTATATCATGAGAACCAAATGCATGTCATGAATGTTTTTTATCCTCATCTTTCAGTGTAAAGAAATCACATGTTGATTCTGTTTTATATTATCAGCTGATCTTGGTTTCTTGAGGCCACTGACTACTATGTGTTTAGTCAGTCACTCGGCTTCATGCGTATGGCCTCATGATCTGAGGTGAAAAAGCAAATGCAGTTGAATTGTTATCATTAGGAGTGCAGCAATTTCTGGGCCTAGTTAGGTATTACAGATTGCAGCAATCTCTGTTATGAGAAGCAATCACAGTTGTTCCTTGGAAGCTAGAATCTCCATTTGCCAAAAGCTCCGGTAACTGATGATGATGCTATCATGTGCTTGTTACTGCAAGTAGAGCTTAATTCAGTGAAGCACGGGTTGCTGCTCTATATGTAAATTATAAGTGACAGGCCAAAAACTATTTAATTAGTATGATCTTTTCAAGGGATAATGTACTGCAGGGAAACATGCAAATCAAGGAGGAAACTGAATAAGATTGGTGAGGATCAGAGATCGAGGCCATGGAGGGTGAGTGAAAAAGATTTGTCATGTCAGCAAGATTATCTGTGTTTTGCACAGTAAGCAGAACGAGGCGACGATGGGGTCGTCGAGGCACTGGGGGTCGACGTCTGGCGGGTCGTCGTTCAGGCTGCAGAGGCTGTCGGGTGCTACAAGTGCCACATGGTGGTGGAACACCTTTCAGCTTAGCAACCTCATACTGTCAACCTGAATTTCTGATTTGACCTGAAAGTTGTGCAAATTTGCTGTCCATTTAAATTAAAGTTTTGCCAAGGAAACTCTAGTGTCTTGCTGACCATTTGTCTTGTTCATTGTATCTAGGAAGTAATCGGTGTGCTCGTACCACACCAGTGGCTCATTTTCAGCAGAAGCGCCTCTGACGCTCCTGATGCTACTCTGCTCTCCAAGCTGAAGAACCACATGACCTGATCCTGATTTTATGTTCATTTTTTTCCTCTGAGAAAATAATAAGTACAGCTGATAATCGTTGCACTGTCATTCCATGTGGATGCTATTCTTCTTGTTAGAAAGCATGAGTAGATTTTTTTTTCCTGATGTTGTGTAGAGGAAACACATGTTAATTCTAGCATGAGTGCAGTGCATGTGCAGACTAGCTCAACGATGCTGCATGTACTGTTATCCAGCTAGCCTTGATTTCTTCAGGTCACTGACTGATGTTCCACTCATAAATGGTTAGTCAGTTCCATGCACATTTACCATGACCTGACCTGAATAATCTATATTGGACTATTGGTACCATTAGCACTGCTATCATTGGTTAGACCGAATTAGCCAGGCCAAACCAAATTGCATATTGGGGCAATCTCTGTCATTAGTTTGACGAGAGGCAAATAAATGCATGTAGGGCAGCGGCTCTCTTTGTTATGATCATGTCTTGTGCTATGTATTGTCAATACAGTGCACTAGTACCATGTTGATCCACAGGGCATGTTGCAGCGAGGAAGTGGTGTAATTGTATTGTTGCAAGTAAAAGTCCAATAACTGTTTATTAGTGTGATTTTTTGAAGGATGAGAAATGTCTGAGTAATGTAATGTAACACCATTAGTGTGTTTTTTTTTTGAATTTCCATTAGTGTGGTTTTTAATATGGTAGGGATCTGTTCTTAAGATTTTGTAAGGAATACAGTTAGAGTGGGCAGATGGATCTGCAGGGTATTAACCTTGCATATTATTAAGGATGGGTGATGACTGATAGCTAGGGTTGGGAGACAGTAGTCATGGAGGCTGAGTGAAGAAGGGATTTGTGAGGCCAGCAAATAGTTGGATCCCTGTCCACATGGCATTATCACCAATCACTGAATCCTAGGCTCCTAGCTAGTCACGTACGAATATCACAAGATCAAGATCGACAAGATTTTTTTTTTGGACTAAGGTAAGAATTGGAATCAGAATTTGCATGATGGAGATATTATTTGAACTTGAAACAAAGCATGAGTAGGATTGATGGGGGAGATGAATTCTCAAGATACGTATTCATGTAAAAGAATTTTCCAAATTTAAAATGATTATGACGCAATTTCGTGCTAGATTAGTACTATTATAGGTCATTGCTAATCCACACAAGCACTGTCTAGTACCTTAATTGGCCGGTTCCTTTCTTCATCTCCCCACAAAGCATAAAGCGGAACCAACCATCTCATCTCGTATGCCCACTCACATCTGAAGCCATCTAGGAGAGCAGTTAAATTTAGGATCTTAGAGAAATAAACAAAGAAAGATCAGCCTGGGTCTAAATGGTGAAAGCAGCGGCAGCCAACAAAACCACTAGCCAGCAGGAGGAAGAAGAGGCTAATGGAAACACCAACAAGCCGGACAAGGAGAAACTAGCAGACGGAATCAGCAGAAATAATTATGGTCAAACATGCTGGAGTGCTGAATGGCATCCACTTGCTGATACATCCCAAAATGTTGATTAATTATTATACATCATGACACACAGCTAGCGGGAAGCATGGTCTGACTTGAAAGCTGATAACATCACACAGACGAGACGAGGCAAGATTCACTCAGACTATTCTTCATCTTCACTGGTTTCGTCCTCGCCTGATCTGTCGCAACTGAAGATGACGAGGTCCATCTCTAGGATGCCATCAACGCTGCTGGATTTGACGCCGTGCAGGATGTACTCCGCACGGTCTGGATACACAATCCTCCTCGCCTTATGCAGCATCGGCCTATCGTTAACCCCACCATGATTATTATTCAGTATAACAGATAGAAAAAACCTTCATATATATATATATATATAGCTTTGATGGAACAAGCAAGGACTTACTAGCATATGGATAGGGTATAGGGTGACAGAAATTGGGCTTTGGCTCATTCCCGGACGACCAGAATTCAGCAAAGAAGAGCGTCTTCTGCAGCCGCAAACCACAAGTAGCCATAAAATTAACGTTGTAGCACATGCGTATACTACGAGGGTGGGGGCCTGTCCTGATTTTCTCCACACCACATATAAAGTCGAGAGTATATTTAGGTTTCTACAACAAGCAAGGAATGAATCAGTAGGGTGTGTCAAATGAAGATACGGTAAATATTAATTTGTAGATCGAAAACAACCTACCGACAAATGTTGTGTCGCGTATTCCTTTAGCAACTTTTCAATCTTTGAACGGATCCAGCTCTTCCACTCCACGAACGCCTCAACACAAGGTTTGGGAGCCTGCGCTAGTACTGGCGTTTGAGCCCTGGAGCTGCTGCTGCTGCTGCTCAACACCATGTCCAGAATGGAAGCTATCTCATCGATGGGCAACACAGTACCACTAGTTCGAGCCTCGGTCATCACGGATAAGAGTTTGTTTCGCTCAACGGGCATCAGCAACAGCTGTTGGTGCAGTTCACCCAGCTCAAGGGGCAAAGGGTGTCCAGCGGCCATGGCCGCCTCGTGAAATGGGTTCCTCCGTGTCGATGATGATGATGATATCATGCTAACAATGTCGCATTTTGCACTGCATAGGTTCTCGAGAGCACAAGCCGCCATTGAGAATTGGGGGTCCACGAATGCGGCGATCTTCGTAAGGCCCCTGAGGGAATGAAGCTCGGTGCGGATCAGAGAGAGGGGGTCGAAGATGTCGCGGTCAGACTCGGAAAGAGGGCAGCAGCCATGTTTGTTGTACCAGATGGAGTTGACGACGATGTTGGAGACAGGGTCCATGGAGCCGTAGCAGTGTCCGGCCATGAGGATACTGCGCATGAGGGAGCCTGAGGTTGGTGTGGACAGCAACGTGAGCGCCGTGATGTAGATGTCGTGTATCATACCTTGGAGGTACATCTTGAGAGACTGCAGGTAATCGCAGCATATGTCATCACCACCGCATGGGGTCTTGTTCAAAGCATGACCATATGCTGCTGCTTCCTTTGGCAAGAAAGATGGTAGCTTGGCAGCCATATCGTCAATATGCCGCAGGGACGTGATGCGATGAGCAACGCGGCGAATAGTGGTGGTGGTGGTGGTGGTGATGGTGCTATCGTCTGAGGAGACATTGACGGAAGTCGTGGCGGAGGTGATTTGGGCATCATCACCACCATCACCATCATAGGGGCGTTGCAATAGACGGTGGATGGCTCTAACATTCTTAGAGGTGAGACGACGATCACCTGAAAGTTTCTTCTTGAGAAGGGCAAAGCCATCATGGGTGTAGAGCCGGGTCGCCATTAGCTGCACGAGGGTGTCGGGCGCAGGGTGATCTGCTCTGTCGGCGGCCGACTTGAGGGCGGCCTGTGTCCTTGCGGAGTCAGGGTCAAGGGCGTGAGGCTGCTGATAGAGATCGTGTTGGACGAGCATGACGGCGAGAGGGAGATCGGCTCCGGCCCAGTAGATGTAGCGGATGGCCTGTTGGTGGGTGAGGCAGCCGAAGTAGGCGAGGAGGAAGTGGACGAGGCTGGAGCAGGACTGGCTTGCCATCAGTCCGCAAGCATAGTCAGTTTCGTCGAAAGCTTTTCTCTTGGACCTCTTCCTCTTAGCGGCGGGTGGAGAGGCGGCGGCGGTGTTTTTGCGGAGGAGTGCGAGGGTGTTGAGGATGATGTTTGAGATGGGATGGAGGAGGCCGAGGCACGAGCCGCCGCCGGTCGTGAGGAGGCGGCCGAAGTCCGGCATGGCGTCGCTCTTGCAGGGCAGCCGGTCGAACGCCTCCTTGTAGAAGCCAAGGATGAGCTTGTCGATGGCTCGGTGCATATCATGGTCGGCGGGGAGGAGCAAATCATGGTGGGCGCGACAGTGTAAGCACGATATCAGGCCCCTCGGAAGGGGACCAGAAGACGTCATCAGCGGCGATCTATTCTACGGGGGACGACGGGCCTGGGGTTGGCGGCCGGCGGGTTTAGGAAACCCGGACGGTGCGTTTTTCTTTCCTCGTCTGTGCCGGATTCTCCGGAGTCCGGACGTAGAAAACCCTAAACCCCTCAATAAATTCAACCCTGGACCTAGGCTTACCCTACAATCGCAACCGCGGCCGCCGCCGCAGGTCACCCCCTCCTTCTCTCGCCCATGTCACCGCCACCACCGTCCACATTATTCCTCGACGCTGCAGCTCACCCTTCCGTCGCAGGACTCAGGTGAGGATCCACTCTTCAATCTGTGATGGTGTGATAGATAATAAATCCATCCGTTAGTTCGATGCATCGTCTGTGTAAAATAGTGATTCCATGGTGTAACAGTTGGTATTAATACATTATCATTGGTTGATGTTAATCTTGGTGTAAACATTCTATGGACGCGAGATCCAATCTTAAAGTTCCGTCGAGATGATCCAACGATGTCTGATACCATATCCGGCATTTGGTGAAGAGCTCTTTGGTGAAACCTGCATACCGGAGATGTCGGTGCCGTTGTTCAGTTATGTCCTATATTAGTTTCCTGACTTTTTTGTAGCTAGCTTGAAATATGTTTGTCGGTCCTGAAGATGTGTTTTTTCCTTCAAGCATGCAGGAGGGAATCATGTTTCTGTCTTGTGATCCCTCTTAGGAATGGGATATTGTCATGTTAGTTTTGCAGAATATTGCCATACACTACGGGAAAGACACAAGACGCCGACGGCCAGGACATACGCCGACGGCCAAATATCGGGACCGTCGGCGTAGACCCCGACCAGGCTAAACTTGGTCTTTCCTTTTTTATTTTAGCTACGCCGACGGCAATGCCGTCGGCCTATATTTTCTGGTTTTTTTTTGAGATACGCCGACGGCATGCCGTCGGCCTATATATATATATATATATATATATATATTAGATACACCGACGGCAATGCCGTCGGCCTATATTTTCTGTTTTTTTACTTACTCACCGTTTTGAGCATAACTTTTGTATTGGAAGTCGGATTTTGATGTTCTTTAGCTCGTTTCGAAGAGTATAAGTAGATCTGCATCATCATACACATTGCTCAAACTATATTCTTCAAAAAAAATCATGAGCAAGGACAAAAAATTCAATGTTCAAATGGATTTAGCCGAAGAGGGGCTCCGGAGCGTCGGAATCGAATCAAAAGTTAGGTGGTGCCATACCAAATGGGTACAAGTATGTTTTGGGTTGTAATTGTCCAAGATTTCACTCCGGGATGTTAGAGGCTTCACCGTCATCAGTTTCTCTCTAGTGAGTTTCTGGACTTACACCTGGAAACTCCTACTTCGGTCGAATTGGAGGGAATCTTGTGAAGAGTTGGGGTATAACTTTGTTTTGGGACTTCCTAGGGTCCACCCTAACACAACCAAGCAAAGAGTTGCACTTTTCTACCCCATTTTGACGCCGGTACCGGCTGTAGTCGTATAAGCCTGGTTTTTCTCTAGCGGGGCTAGGTTTTAACCGGAGAGGGGTTCTAGAGCGTCAGGATCCCAGCACAAGCTAGGGGGTGCCATACCATGTGTATACAAGTTTGTTATGGGTTTTGGATGGCCAAGATTGCATTCCGGGGTGTGACCTGCTTCACCGACATCCACCTCTCTCTAGTGAGTTTCATGACTTATAGCCTGAAAGTCCCAGATCGGACAAACATGAGGAAATCTTGTCAAGAGTTGGGTTATACCTTGTGACTTCGTAGGGTCTAGCCTAAGACAACCAAGCAACTAGTTACACTTTGCTACCTTATTTTGACGTCGGTACCTACTTTAGTCGTATAAGTCTGTTTTTTCTCCAGTGGGGATACGGTTTCACCGGAGAGGGGCTCCGGAGCGTCGAGTTCCCACCACAAGTTAGGGGTGTCATACCATCTACTTATAGCCAAGGAGTTTACATGCACTTATAGCGTGATAGTCCCCGACATCCACTTCTCTCTAGGGAGTTTACATGCACTTATAGCGTGATAGTCCCCGATTGGACAAGCCGGAGGGAAACTTGTCAAGAGTTGGGTTATGGATGATATGAATGTCATATTTGGATTTATCTCATTTTTCTAATTGATTTAGACATATTATTTGTCAAATTTCGATTTACGGATTTGTAGATATGAATTATTCAATATTAAATGGAAAAAGGCAAATAAGTTAATTATTATTTAAATTCAAGAATATTTTAATTCAAGATTATTATTAATGATTCATTTCTTTTTATTCAAATAATTATTTGGATTCATAAAATAAAGGTGTATGACACATCATAGTCCATGAGTTAATAGGATAGATAGACTACTATTGTCAGTAAAACATCTGTTGTTTCTAGGTAGCTCGCAGGGAAAGAACTAAGAAGTTAAGCGTGCTGGGGCTGGAGTAGTCTCAGGATGGGTGACCTGTGGGGAAGTGTTAGTAGAAACGAGTAATTAAGGTTGCAATTAATAATGGTTAGAGATAAATGTGTCTCTAGTGCGATTAAGTGGCTAAACAATTCAAAAAAAAATTGGGAATTTTTTTTCAAAGTTTTCTGTTTTGAAATGTTTTTAAACAAAATTCTGCCAATTCATACGCCGACGGCCGGCATAGCCAAGTTTACGCCGACGGCTTTTCTACGTCGACGGCAGCTAGGCTACGCCGACAGCGTGATACGCCGACGGATACGCCGACGGCTTCCGGCCGTCTGCGTCTCGTGGCTTTCCCGTAGTGATATCTTGGAACAAATGAAAAAGGGAGAGGCTGCCTGGCTGTCTGGAGAATCGGTGGAGAAATGGCAAGAGGAAGCAAGGTTTGTCCATGGCTGACACCTCCCTTTCACGTGTTCTGTCTTGTGTTATTCTTAAAAAACCTACTTTTTGTGTTGTTTATCAGTATATTACCTATCTATATACAGCCATACATCGGTTGTTTTCCATGCATAATGCTTGAGCGTTTCCATTGTTGTTGTTGCTTTGGGATTTGTCAGGGAAGGAAACATCCATAAATCGGGTATCATTCAGTAGTATTTTTCATAAGATGGACTTGTAGCCGTCGGTGGAGAGCTTCGGCCACGGCAGGGTTCGTGCTCCACGCTTGGCAGTCTGTCGTGTTCACCGCCCTGTTGGGTGGTCGTGCCTTCGACGGAGCAAATACTATGAAGTAAGCGTCTGCACGGTGGCATGCCCGGGCGCTTGCGACGTGTTTAGCACGGATCAGTACGGCTGCTGCCAGCCGACCTTCTACTCCAACAGGTTCAAGGCGGCCTGCCATGCCGCACATAGCTATGCTATGATTACGCCATCAGCTTCAGTTCCAACAGGTCCGTACTACGACCAGCAATTCCTCACCACTACTGAATGTTGTTTACAAGGTTAATTTGTAAACAATTGATGTTTAGAATACATATTACGCTGTCACTAAATCGGTAGAAAAGCTTAAGCCCTTTCTAAAATTATATATGTCCCTCTAGTGTACTGTCTCCTATCTGAATGTTGCAATTACGTGCTGCCCATCGTGGGCCATCTCCCTAACCAAGTCCCTGGTTTAATAGATATCTACACGTAAAAAGGAATAATACGTGTTTTCTAGTTTTTGTTTCCCTGTTGGGATCACCTATTCACCTTCCATATATTAATTACTAGGGAATTTAGCGCGTCAATGCCGCGCCTGTGAAGTAAATAAAATTTAAATTTGGTAATGTGCATATTTAAAAGTTATGTAGGTTTTAAATTTAGTCAATTTCAAATAAGTTTGCGTTTAAAAATTGTTTTGAATTAAAATATACAAATATGGTTGCTGTTTAAGTTTGGAAAATGTGCAATTTTTGAAAAGTTCAGGTTTAAAATTTGGTTATGTTGGAAAGTTATTAAGGTTCGAATTATAAAAATAAATCTATAATTAGAGGAAATGGATTTGCATTTATTCCAAATACTCATCTAATCAAGTATTTTAAAATTTTAAATACATAATTAGAGAGAGTTAAGTTATATTATATCCAAATATATTAACTAAATTAAAATGATTCAATGTGGTTATTTTTGTATGTAACAACATAATTGGAGGAAATATTTTATGGTTATCTCTAAATATTGGCCTATTTAAGTTTTTTTTGCATAATTGGAGAGGATTCAATTATATTACTTAAAAATATAAAACAGCTTGAAATGAAATAAAAATTTAATTTAACTCGATAATCAGAGGAAGTACATTATATGTGCATTTATTTAATTCAATCTATAAGTAAAGGAAATAAATTTGGATTTTTTCTAAACATTCACCGGTTTGAAATCTCCAAATATGTTTGCTATATGATATAAGCAGGTAGCATTTTTTTTTGTGATCATTTTGATATTTTTTTTCATATTTTTCTGATGGGTAGACTTTGTACTACAGTTTTTTTTTTTTAAAAATGAGCAAGTAAACTGGGTCTACCTGTTGTTAAAATTCGATTTTGAAGATGTCGGCATTCTAAAATTGTTTAAGTTTGGAAATTATTGGAATTCGAAAAAAGTTATCGTTTTTAAAATGATCGGATTTTAGAGGTTGCTTTAATTTGGAATTTTTTGTAATTCAAAAAAAAAAACGTTTTTAGAACGTTTAGATTTTAAAAATTGGTTAAACTGGAAATGTATTAAGGTTTGAATTCTGTTAACGGTCGTCAGATGATCAGGTTTAAAAGAATTTTAAAATTTTGTAGTACCAAAATTTGGATGTTGAATTGGAGGCGTGTGTGTCGGTAAAATTCAAAATTGGAAATATGGTCATTTAATTTTTTTTAATATTTGGAAATTGATGAAGTTGAAGAAAGTTTACGTTTTAAAGGTTATTTAGTTTTTGGAAATTCAAATTTGGAAAATATGTACATTTTAAAATCGTTTAAGTTTAAAATTATTGAATGCAGGAAAGGCTACGTTTTTAAAATTGTTTAGATTAGAAAGTTATTTAGATTTGGATTATTTTTACTTTATGAAATGGTGAGATTTAAATTGGAAGAAAGTGTGTGTCAAAAAGGTTGTTCAGATTTTGAAAATTGATCAAATTGGAAAATTATTTAGATGTTTTGAGCTTTTTTTTTGTGGTATTTTTTATATTTTTGTTTCATTTTTTACCGGTGGATAGATTTAAAGCTATTTAATTTATAATATTATTTGTTTTCCGAAAATTTGTATGAATTAGTAGGGCCCACATGTAAGAAGTTTATCATTTTTTGCGAGGGTATTTAATCGAAAGAATATTTTAAAGGTGGCAATTTGAAGTGTTTTCCTGTAAGCTCTATAGTTAATATAAAAAAGCTATATCATTTCTTGTCATTATTATTTTTTATGTTGTATAAAAATGCATGTAAATGTGTTAGTTGTAAAGAAATATTTTTTCTTCAAATTTTGGTATTTTGTTTGTATTTTTCTGAACTGCAAATCAAAAGTTATGATTTTTTTTGAATTTCAATTCTTTCTGTAATTATAAAATGGCTGACAGGCGGGACCCACGCGTCAGTCGGGTAACGGTGACGTCAGCCCTCGACGTCAGCGGGCGGCGGAACGGCCGGTGGTGCCGAGCTCGCGCTGCGCGGCGGCGCACGCGCACGGGCCCGAGATCGTGCGGATCTGCGAGAGGAGGAGGGGGGGAGCCGAACGGGCGGCGCCGCGTGCCATTTGGTCGCCGGAATCGCCGGCGGTGAGAGATTCCGTGACGGCGCACGCAGAGGACGGCGGTGGCGAACCGCAGTGGTTTGGCGGCGACTCCGGCCGTCCGGGCACGATTCCGCCGGCGAGGAGGTAAAAGGAGTGGCGGCGGAGCTCCCCGTGCCCTTAGATTTTACCGGGGAGACGCGCAGCGGCGGTGGTGAGCATCGGCGGCGGCGGCGTTTTCCGGCTGCGCGCGCGAGAGGAGGAAGAAGGGGATTGTGGTGTAATTTTTGCATGTAAGCCCCTGTGTTTTTGTAAAATTACGAAATAGTCCTTCGCAGTAGGAAAATTAGGACTGCGGGTTAGTTTGCCGATTTGTGAGGTTCTTTTTTGTAAAATTACAGGGCGACCCGTGGGTGGGAGCCGTCGGATATGTGATCGACGGTGTGGATCCGCGACTGTAGCTACTGTTACACTGTAGCACGCTACAGTGCTGCGGATCCTTCAAGCTTTTATATATAGTTAGGATTATTAACTATTGTTTTGTTTCTATTTCTAAAATCAAATGATCAAATTAAATTTTGAAATAGGGAAAAATATATCGGTCGAGTAGACTAGATTGGAGTATAGAAAAGATTGGTTTTCTATCTTCAAAGAAAATGTTTGGGTCTTGACCTAAACTTACAAAAAATGTTGACCATATGACAAATACTCCCTCCGTTCCATGATATAAGGTGTCTAAGTTTTTGTGAATTTTTTCAAAATATAAGGTATATTGGGATTTATGCACAATTTTAACCATCAAAAAACGAGTCACAATCTAGAACGGAGGAATTTGACGCATTATTTTCGGTTTGCGGCTAATAGGGACTCCTTTCTCTCGATTTTTTCAGTAATAAATTAGTGCACCACATACAAATTACTGGCGTCTTAATATCCGTGCCAAAACCTTAGGCACCTTATATTCAGGAACGGAGGGAGTATTTTTTTGAGATGACTACTAGAGAAGCTGCTAAGGTAAGGTACAGGAAATCAGGCCCATTAATATAGTACGACAAGATTGGAATCTGAGTTCATCGAGACTTGATTCGGCGAGAGATGATTACAGAGGGGCATGTATACCACCAATTTGGGGTGCAACATCTCTTGAGAAAAGAGAAATAACATATTCTCGCCACCGGGAACATAGCAGTACAACACGCCATGTTGCCGTACAGCCCTCCGCAATAGGAGAACTGACCACCATGCCGTCACCTTTCTCGGCACAATGGTACCACGCCGCCACCTACCATCGCGTGCGCTCCATACCATAAGCCTTGTCCGCATCAACAGAATGCCACCTCGTAGTTGCCGCCAACCATCCCATTCTGTCCACGTCGTAGCTTTCGCCTCGCTGCCGCTACACCTCGTCCACGCGCACAACACCTCCTGGCAACAACTCTCAGGAGATGCTAGCGAATACCCATATGTGCCGGAAGAAGTGGTCGGCAAAATCTTAGTTTGGGTCCGTCCGAATGACTCCGTGTACCTTCTGAAGGCTTGTGTGAGTAGCAAGTTCTTGCGTTGACACATCTGCAACCAGTAGTTCCTTCGCCGCAACCCCGTATTGCACACAGGACATGCATTGCTTGGCTTTATGGGAAACATAGAGGAGCCGTCAGGTTCGCCCCCACCCCCACCTACAATTTTAAGCCTAGCTCCATCTCGTGGTGGTACAAGGCCCTCAAGTGCGCCTCTGCCACATACTCTTCCACGACGACACGTTGCTCTGGACCCGATCACCAAAAAGAATCACATAGTGTCGCATGCCACTAGACAAGTTGATCATTGACCATTGGGGCGTGGTGATGTTATTCACGTAAAAAGGTCAACACGCTACGTGATCCACGTGCTCCAGGGGTCCACGATCAGCTTGTCCAGTGGTATGCGCGCTACATGATTCTTCTTGGTGATCGGGTCCCAGATAATGAGAAACGTATTGTCCTGGAAGTGTATGTGGCCGAGGGGCGCGTTGAGGGCTTCAAGTTATAGGTGGGGGTGGGGATGAAGTTGGCAGAGTTGTCTCGTTTCCCATAAAGCCAAGCAACGCAGGTGATGGGTGCAATGCGCGGTTGCGGCAGAGGAACTCTTGGCTGGAGATGTGTCGCGCCAGAACTTGCTGCTCACACAAGCCTTCCCAATGCCCGCGGGGTCGTCCGGACGGACAAAGACTATGATATTGTCAATCACTTCTTCTCGCAGGTACGGGTATTCTGTCAGCATCTCATGAGTTGTTGTGAGGAGGCGCTATTGCCTGGCTAGGCCAGTGTCGTGCATGGACAAGGCGTAGCGACAACAAGGTGAGGACTACAACGTGGACGAACTAGGATGATAGGTGGGAGCTGCGTGGTTACATCATGTTGACGCAGGCGACGGCTACGACGTGCAGCGATGGTGATAGTAACATTGTGCCAAGAAGGCACTGGCCTAGCAAACATGGGGGTCACATCTCCTGTTTAAAAGGGTGGACGGCACCATAGCGTGTTGTAACATTGTGGACTCGTTTGCGAGAATATATGATTGATGGCCGCTGATTAGGAAACGGGCCATTTCGTGGGCACTGATATGTTTGTTTTCTCTTTTCTTAATTCCTTTCAAAAGAGAGAGATGGTACACCCCTAATTAGTGGGATACATACCCTTATGTACTGATCTACTACTCGATCAAGAGTCTCAACGAAAATGAATTTTAAAATTTGCTGTCTATGTTAAATGATTCACCTGCTTTCTTCTCCCTTATCAGTTCCTCTAGCGATCGTCTAAAAAAGATACTTTCCTTACGGTTAACCCAAAACCGTGACCACAACCACGAGTTTTTTTTCGATGGCACTAGGATTTTTGTATGTTTATATTATATCAAGACCACAACATTGTCTTTGAATCTAGAACTTAAACTTTTTTATATTCACTCTAGTCTAATGGCCCAATATATTTTTCCCAATTTCAAACTTCATTTGATTTTAGAAATATGGAAGAAAACATTAACTTGTATGATATGGAAGGTGCCCCAACAGGAAAACAAAAACCAGTCTTGAAACAATCATGTCCACCATGGGCCATCTGCCAAGCCGTCCGGAGATTGAATCTAAAACACAAAACAACCCATTGCAACCATATATGCTACCAATTTCTCATATGTTCGTGCCAGCTTACTTGACAGCTCTCTGAATGACATTTCAATCTCTTACTAACTGTTTGGCTTATACATTCGATTGTTCTAGGAAGCAATCAGTGTGCTCGTACCACAACGAGCGGCTCCAGCAGAAGCACTGACGCTCCTGATGCTGCTGCTCGCCAGCATCATGGCATTCCAATTTGCACTCCCAGTGTGATTAGTTAATGCTGAACTGAAGAGCAACCTCACCTGACCCTGATGTATTTTTTGTTTTTGGCTTTTTTCTTCCTCTGAGATGAGAAACAGAAAGTTGAGCTGATTACCTCTGCACTGTCACTCCAATCTAGATGCTATTCTTGGGATATATAGACAGATATATAAGGCAACTGATTGTTTTTCTCTCTCTGCTCTTGTAATTATCTGTTCTGCTGCGAGTGGAGACAACAACAGCTGCTGCAGCAAACAGTGCTTGACATGATTCCCAGTGAAAGCCTGGATCTTTCAGTGCACCTTTTAACATTAGCATTTTCCTGCTGGCTCTCATCTTGACACGTGAAGAAATACAATGTTAGTTCTACCATGAGTGCAGACTGACCGAATAATATGCTACAGATAATGCTGTTCTGTTTTTTTCCCTTTATTATAAGATGATCTTGATTTCTTCAAGCCACTGACTGATGTTCTACTTATATGGGCATGGCCGATGGATCTTACCTGAAGAACCAAATGCAGCAAGACATTTGTCATTAGTTTTTGCTGCTATTTCTAAGGCCTAGTTAGCCAATTACTGACTGCATGTAGAGAAGTTGTTCCTTGGAAGCTGGAACCTCCATTTTCCAAAAGCTAAGTGGTGATACTATAACGTGCTTGTTATTGCAAGTAGATGTAGAGCAGTTGTTCCTTGGAAGCTGGAACCTCCATTTGCCAAAAACAAAATGGTGATACTATCATGTGCTTGTTCTTGTTATTGCAATTATATGTAGAGCAGTTGTTCCTTGGAAGCTGGAACCTCCATTTTCCAAAAGCTAAATGGTGATACTGTAATGTGCTTGTTATTGCAGTAGAGTTTGATTCAGTGAAGCGCAGGATACTGCTGTATATGTAAAATTTCTAAATTGTTATAAGTAAGAGGCTAACCTAGAGACGATCATGGAGGGTGAGTGAGAAGGATTTTACAGGACAGCAAGAGCTTGGTGATCTCACCGACCAAAATAGATTTTTGGCCAAGGAAGATAGGAACCATAGCTGTAACAAAGGCACGAACGCACAACACTAGTAGCTAAGGAAACCACACACATGGAGCAAGAAGTCCACACTCACCCACTTCGCACTAGTAGGGAAGTGCCTTTCTATGAAATGACATTTTGTGGCGCACCAAAATGGCCATGCGCCACAAAAACAATTCTGTGGCGCACCACATCAAATGCGCCACAGAATACTGTGGCGCATATAAACAGGCGTGCGCCACAGAAACATGTTGGGTCCTCCCTCCACAAAAATATGGTGAGCTTTTTGTGGCGCATTTAGCTCAATGCGCCACAGAAAGCAGAATTGTTGTGGCGCATCCAGCTACATGCGCCACAGAAATATGGTGGGCCCCATCCAATGTTTTGCCTGGGTATTGTTTCTGTGGCGCATGTACCAGGATGCGCCACGGAAAATTCTGCTTGTTGTGCCGCATCCAGTTCAATGCGCCACAGAAAGCTCACCATATTTAAAATATGGTCTAATAATTAACAATTGTGTGTACATTCTTTTATTTAAATATAACCAATTTTCTTTAAATATAACCAAATTGTGTGTAAATTCTTTTTTTTAAATGTGTGTGTATTTAAAATAATGGTATACTAAAAATGTGTGTATATTCTTTTCTTTAAATTTAACCAAAAATATTTTTTCAAAATAAATACATTCTTTTTTTTAAATGTTGTGTATTTAAAATAATGGTCTATTAAAATATGTGTGTATATATTTTTTTAAATTTAACCAAAAATATTTTTTCAAAAGAAACACATTCTTTTTTTTAAAATTGTGTGTATTCAAAATAGTGGTCTCCTAAAATATATGTGTATATTCTTTTTTTAAAATTTAACCAAAAATATTTTTTCAAAAGAAACACATTCTTTTTTTAAAATGTTGTGTGTATTTAAAATAATGGTCTACTAACAAATGTCTGTACATTCTTTTCTTTAAATTTAACCAAAAATATTTTTTCAAAATAAATACATTCTTTTTTTAAAATGTTGTGTATTTAAAATAATGGTCTACTAAAATATGTGTGTATATTTTTTTTAAAATTTAACCAAAAACATGTTTTCAAAAGAAACACATTCTTTTTTTTTTAAATTGTGGGTATTCAAAATAGTGGTCTCCTAAAAAATATGTGTACATTCTTTTTTTAAATTTAACCAAAAATATTTTTTCAAAAGAAACACATTCTTTTTTTTAAAATGTTGTGTGTATTTTTATTCTGTGGCGCATCCAGCAGCTGATGCGCCACAGAATCATAGAATTCTGTGGCGCATCGGAAACTGGGTGCACCACAGAATGCCTGACTTAACAGTTTTAGCCCGCCGCCGCGCCCGCGCGTCCTTCTCTTTCTTTCTCTTCTATCTCTTCGACCGGAGCCACGACAACCGCCACCACCGCCCCCACTCGCCGCCGCCGGCCGCCCAACCTGCCCCACTCGCCGCACCACTCGACGCCGGCCCCTCCACGCGCTAGGACCACCGCCCGCGCCGCGCTCGGACCCGGCCGCGCCGCGAACTCTGCTCCCCGTCCGCCCGCGCAGCACCTCGACGCCGGCGACCTCCACCGCCGTCCGCCCATCCGCGCCACGAGGAGCATCTCCACCGCCCATCCGCGCCTCCCTTCCCTCCCCGAGGTGCGCTGCCCCTCTCTCCCTCATCTCCTCCTTCCCCTACCTCTAGCTAGCTAGGTGTTTGCTAAAATTCCAAACCCAAGTTAGTGTTAGTTGCTAGGTTAGTATTAGTTGCTAGGTTAGTGTTAGTTGCTAGGGTAGTGTTAGGTTAGATTTGAGCTTTAAGGTGTTTAAACATATGGTCACTGTTTAAACATACCGTTAAAACTGACTTGAATTAAGGTGTTTGAAGTTTTCAAAAAATATTTTTGAGCTTTATCATGAAGTAATAACATAGTGCAAGAGATCCATGAAGGTACATTGTAAATAGAATCAAGATTTGATAATTTTGTAAGCCTCCAAAGTTGCTACTTTTTAATTGTCTTGAAGATGCATTTTTAGTTGGAATTAACTAATGCATTATTTTGCCAAATGCAGGACATTTAAAAGAAACTCAGCGTGATTTTAGGTAAGATGTGGATGTGGTGATTTGGATGTTGTATGTGTATGTTTGTTGGCTGTTTGTTGCCGGTCGGCATCTCCGACCGGAGATGTGGATATGTGTGGATGTTGCCGGTCGGAGATGCCGGCAACTTTGTGAAATGTCTGCAGGTACCCCGAGAGGCCCTTGAGTTTGCCGGAACGTCGATTAACTTCCGTTCCGGCAAATTCGGGTACTCCATATGTCCATTTTTTAGCAAAGGTCATGCCGAAATTTTCCCTGAATTTGAAAATTTCGGCATGACTTTGCTAAAAAAGAGGACATATGATTTGTGAAATGTCTGCAGGTACCCCGAGAGGCCCTTGAGTTTGCCGGAACGTCGATTAACTTCCGTTCCGGCAAATTCGATAAATTACTGGTAAGGAATTTAATTTCCGCGGATATCTCAAAGTCCATTGCGTTGATCTAATTAGATAACGAAGTCATATATTTCTACATGGGTTCACCTTAATTTCCTTTGTCTGCAGGAGGATGAGTTGAAGGATGGCCCGTCGTCCCAGGAGTCGACGGAGCCGTGGGACACGACTTTCAACAGGGCGACGAACGCTTACAAGGATAGGGACAAGTCGAAGCCGCCGACGTCAGCTGGTCGTGTGTCCGGCTTTGGTACGAGCATGAAGTTCGTAGAGTACTACTCATCTGACCCGGAGAAGAGAAAGGAGAGGAGGAAGATGAAGAGGGATAATACCGCCGAGGTTGTGGAGCTAAGGAAGAAGGTGGAGTCACTAGAGAAGCAAAAAGTGGACTCCAGTACAGTGGACAAGTTAGTGGACGAGAGGATCCGGACGCTCATACCCCCTGGGTTGTTTGAGGGGTTAGCTGCTTGGAATGCGGGAGGTCAACAAGGGCCCATACACGTGCCCAGCTTCAGCGGCAGCAACTCAACCATGAACCGGGCCGTGTCGCCGGACCTGGTGACCCCACCCAACGCCACCCTGCAGCAGTCGGTCCCTTTTGTCGCACCGACACCCCCTCCCGCGAAAGATACCGAGGCGCCACCACCCGAACGGCCGGAGGAGAATGTTAGGCCGGCCGCCGGCACCGGCGCCCTTGTCTCGACATTAGCCGAGATCAACGCCATCGACAAGGTAACTAATTAATTACTTAGTCCGCGTCATTTTCTATAACTCTGCCTTTTATGACTGCCACCTGATGATGCCCAACATTTGTTCACAAAAGGACACGCCTTGCATACTCCTGCATAGGGTGGTACCCGACGGCGAGTTGAAGGAAGTTGCTGAGGGCATGCTCATACAACCATTGTGCCGTGATATGCACAACAATAGAATGAGCGAGGCCGTGATGAGGGTCAGGGTGACTGAGGTACTGCCTGAGTTTAGTGGCATCGACCCCCCCATGCAACCTCCGGGAGCCGAGAAACACATGCTCCTTGGAAATTGCCCCAAGTGGGTCCTGGAATGGCCGAAGACCCAAATTCGTCTTGGGGGGTTAAGGCGCCGCTCCACCGGCGCCACCTCTAAACCCCGGAAGCCGATCGTTCGGCCCTCGAAGCCGCCACGAAAACCTGTTGAGAAGGAACCGGCGCCACAAGCAGCAGTCGCCACCACCCGGAAGGAACCGCCGGTCGTTGCCACCACCAGCCGCCACCAAAGACTGTTGGGAATGTCTGTACCGCAACAGCCGTCCGAAGCCAAAGACGTTGCACCTCAACTTGATGGCAACGACGATGATGATGAAAATATCGACGTCGATGGCTTCATCAACACGGGCGCGAGCAAAGATTTGTTCATGCCTGCTATGGATGAGGAACCACCCTTCCGCGCTCACGGTGATCAACCTGGTCGTCGCACTACATGCCAGCGCCTGAGTTTTTCTCAAAACACGCCTCCGGAAGCCGGCGATCAAGCTCCAGACAAAACGGGTAACATTTTCAGCCCTGGCACACTGACACGGACGGTTTGCGCGGGGTTCACTGCACCCCCACCATCCCCAGAGAAGATCAAGAAGTCTAAGAAGAGAAGTAGGCAAGGCACCTCTACGAGCCAGCCAGCTCCTAAGGTTATCCGGGGTCATGAAGACATGACATCACCCCGTGCGGATAGCTTGACCCGAGTTCATGTAGCTGGTAAACCGTTGCTGCCTCCGGAGTTGCTCTGCCTCGCAAAAGGACCCATGCTCTCTTTGCATGAAGCTATCTTGATGATGGAGGGCCTGCTTCTTAAAGACAAGAATCCAAATTACCCGG
Source organism: Poa pratensis (assembly GCA_947311845.1). Lineage (NCBI taxonomy): Eukaryota > Viridiplantae > Streptophyta > Magnoliopsida > Poales > Poaceae > Poa > Poa pratensis. Next base: position 1,180,659 of record CAMZMU010000053.1, on the reverse strand, counting down.
TGTTGACGGTCCAGGTACCAAAGAACGTGGACTTCGTTACTGAAGCCCCCGCCGATCTGTTCTTCATAGCGTTCGAGGACGTCTTCAACCTGTTTCACTCTAGACGGCTGGACTATAACTTGGTCCGCCTATACGCGATCAATATGGCGATGAAGATCCAGAGAGATGTTGCCCCGTACGTCACGGTAGTGGATCCCTACTACATGCGTGACAGTCAGCTGGTGGAAGGATCAACGACACGGGATAAGGCCACGGAGTACCTGAAGAGGTTCATGCTGAACAACAAGAGGAAGAACAACCTTCTTCTACCTTTCTTTCCCGAGTAAGTACACATCCGCTCGCCGCCGTCGTATCTTATGCTTTCTTATAGATTTCTTCCGTTGTTGATCCTTTCCACTGCATTTTTTCCGACTAGGGACAAGTACTGCGTACTCATCATCCTAAACCCGAGGTGGTCCATTGCCACTTATTTGGACACGGGGAGTTCGAGCAATAAGAAAGACTACACCAGAATAAAGGGTGTTCTCGATGAGGCTCTCGAGGGCTACGCCCAAATGGGAGGCCACTTCGAACAAGGACAGACGAACGGGGAATGTTTCTCGCTGAACAACAAACACCGGTTCAGGCATGGGACCCAGTTCGATTGCATGAAGCAGAAGCATGGCAGCGTGAAGGATGCCTTCTACGTCCTCCATCTCATGAAAGGGTTTGTCCGGGATGCACTGAAAACAAAGTTGCCATCTAGTATCCGAGAATGGACCAAAAATGCAGGGAAAATCGCCGAGGATAAGCTTAGAGAAGACTTTCATCTCATCCAGATGGAGTTGTCGCGAATCATCTACGACGATGTTGTGACAGCAAAGGGGACCTTCAACAAAGCCAGTGGTAGGATAAATCATGCATACTCGCAATAAGTGTTTCTTTATTTTCTTTACTATAGACTTATCATACTCAATCTATTTATATTATTAACCAATATATATACCTATATTGACACTGCACAAATATTGACATGGTTACAAATATGAACACTAATACATGGTTGTATCCATTTCCAGGGTTGCATCAAAGGCAAATCGAAGAACACCTAGCTCTTCAAAATGACAGCCGGACGTGGACGACGAAAGACGGCTACAAACCGTTCCCGGCGCCGCTCAACAAGAAGACTCCTTGATCAGCAGGACGTGGACGTGTACTCAGTTTGATCCTAGTTTAGGCGGTCGTGAAAACTTCATTTATACTAAGACTTGTGTGAACTTTTGTACCAGTTAATTGTCACTATATATGTATGTATCTCGGGCTCTAACTGATGTAATGACATATTTATCTGTCTGTTTTAATACCGTGTCAAAATATATTACTGTTTCTATTATTTTCTGTATAAATACTGTAATATACATGTATTATTGTCAAATTAATACAGCAAATAATCGATAATACAGCAAATAATCGATAATTCAGCAAATAATTTAGTGGCGCATGGTAAATAATTTTGTGGCGCACCATATTCTGTGGCGCACGAAGCAAGTGCGCCACAGATAAATTATTGTCAAATTCATCAACGCATGGACTAATATTTCTGTGGCGCATGAGCAATATTTCTGTGGCGCATTCTGGAAGTGCGCCACAGAATTTTCTACTTTCTGTGGCGCACGGCAGGGTGCGGCGCACCCATCATGCGCCACAGAAAGCTATTTTGGTGCGCCACAGAAAGGCACTTCCCTACTAGTGTCGCTAAATGTGGGTTAACATCATAACATACACGGTAGGAAGCATGAGATTGATAATAATGATCACACTAGATAGTTCTGCCCTGGATGAGTATGCATTGACAAGATTCATGCACGGGGCAATATATATGGAGCCGTTGAGACATTTCACAACCTCCACATCTCTCTCTCCAAACTGAAGTAGATGAGTTCCATCTCTAACATGCCACCCACGCTGCGGGCTCCATCCTCGCTGATATCACGCAGGATGTACTCCGTGCGATCTGGATATAAATCTTTATTGCAATATCCACGCCATAGTAGCAACGACCTATTAACAAAATAAAACCAGACCATGGTTTTTTTTGAATTTTCTTCTAATCTTCTAATCTAATTAACACATAACAACATTTGCTTATAACAAACACTTTCATAAGACAACCAGATTTACGAGTAGTGCATTCAAGCATGCTGTTATGTGGTACAAGCTGCAAGGGATAAAAGAGCTAATTGTGGAGCGCAACCAAACATGCCCTAAGAGCGCAAACCTACTAGTTACATCATTATTTTTTCATTTGTATACTCAACTAAGAAGTTGATGGAATGAGGACTTACCATCATACGAATACGGTAGAGAGCAGCAGCAATTCGGCTTTAGCTCACGTGTGAACCAAAACTCAAATGATGGTAACGTAAATATATGTAGCAACTAATGATTTAGAAAACTTTGAACCTACCCAAAATTATTGCGACGCACAATCCTTAGTACTTGTTCAATTTTGATGCAAAGTTCCGGAGCTTGCACTGGTAGCGGTATTGGCCGTGGATTGGCCAAAGTGCCGATTGGGGTGATGACTGGCGTGATCTAACCCTACCAGTGTGTGGTGTCGTCAGTGGCGGAGGACGAAAAAAATTCGAGGTAGGGCGAACTCTACAACATTAATAAATAAATGATGAAAAAATAAAAGTGCAGATTGATAAAACACGTGAAAGTTGGTTTGGTTGATAAAATTACATGTATCACTAAATTAACCATGCTCCCAGCTTGCATGACAAAGGCCTATCGTTCCTGGAGCTGACCTGGTGGTCGTGGCCCAAATCAAGCTGCACTAGCCACAGAAGTCTAGTCAGCAACAAGGCCCAATAGCCACCCCAGCAGACTAGCCCAGTGCGAGCGACCGGCCATGCTTCTTTCTCCCTTTCCCTTTCTTCTCCAATCGCTAGACGCAAACGAACGTGGTCGCTCAGCGAATCCCATCGGCCGATGAATATGTATACTTGATTTTTGGGCAAAAATCAAGGTAGGGCGGCTGCCCTACCTTGCCCGAAGGGTCCTCCGCCACTGGGTGTCGTTAGTGTAGTCTTGGGTGGGGGTAAGCAGGGGCGGAGACAGGATTTAGACATGAGGGGGGCGAAAAAAAATTCTCCCACAAAAAGTACACGACTTTGAATGTTTGCACACCCAAAAAATTATCGAACTACACAATATCTTTGGCTGATGAAAAAATATGTTCTTACTATTGTAATGTAGTTCTACGACCACCAAATTCATTGAACAAGTAGACAATATCATCAGCATTGAATTCCCAAATACATGCAATCATATAATCCCTTAGAAAATAATCTCTAATTTCAAATGCGTTTCTATTCAGTTTTCATCATTTGGGTACCTTCCTATTTATTCTTAAAGCATAACAAAGACAAAAATAGACTGGCTTTCAATTATTCTATTGACTTATGCCTATGCACACTTTGAGCAGATCTAATTGCAATATCCCATAAACGTACCTAGAGAGACTCAGGCATGACCGGACGAGTGTACACATGTACAGCACTCTCGCCAGCAGACGACAGCCAAACTAAAGCGGAGATCGACGGGCGAAGAATTGGAGCGCCGGCTGCTAGGTCTACCCTTGCGGAGCGGCGTTTAGGCTGAATGGAACGATCAGTCGCATGGTGTATCGCAGTTAGGTATCCTAAAGCGATGGTAATGGGCTGTGTTGTCCTTCCTGGGCCTTGGGCTCGTACACCGCCGAGAGAGCGATGGGAAAGTAGGAAGCTGAGACTCTCACCTCCGCTCGAGAAAAAAAGCTAGAACTCTCGCTAATGGCCGACACTAACCACAATTAACATAATCTGCAGCGTTATACCTGACACAGATTATTGAGGGGGGCCGATCCTCCCCCCCCCCCCCCCCCCCCCCCGTCTCCGCCCCTGGGGGTAAGCAGATGTGGATTGGGTCCCGAGATGGACAAGGATCCTGTGTTTCTTACGACTTGGGCGCATATGCAGGGTTGCGGAGGAGAATTCGGAATGGCCTGAGAACATTATACCGGATCAATCACATCAAGGAAGTGTGAAGAGAGATGCATGGATTGGCCTACTCTTGGAAAAAAGTGATGCACCTTTGCAGAGTGTGTACATATTTGTGGCCGCTACACCCGTGTTCCCGGAAGGAACTACGATTGCGTCGGAAAGGGGTCTTAATTTACTCTCATGCCCGTGAGAGTGGAGAAACATATTTTTCAAAATAAAATCAATCTTTTGAAGAAATGATTTCAAAAACTTGCATCTACGTATACAACCTTTGGTCATGACGGTAGCTAGTGCATTCAAAACAAAACTCTCTCCTATATTACCTGAACTTGATGAGTAACGCTCGTTAGTCAACCTTTTCTCGTTGACCCCTGCTTATTACACTATGAAACAGTGAATGTCGGAACTGAAGAGCAGGTCTACAAAGACACTGAGGTCTACTACGAAGCACTAGACTTATCCGGAGGAGTGGAAGACGTCGACTATATCATCACATACAGAGCAACCACGAACGAAGAGGAAACCAAGGAGTAGTATTAAGAGTCTAGTACTAGATGAGTACCTAGTCAAGCAGCCCTAGGCTATCGGTAGTTAGACTATAATGTTTCTCGGTTTACTTTTACAAGTCGCACATCAACTCACTCGAGTTGATCATCGTTTGTTTCATCTTCTTGAGGAGGAAGTTGAGTTTTATATCCATTTCTGGCTTGTAATCTTTATCAGTGTGCAAAGTGCAAAGAGTTGGACCCGCAAAGTTTATGTTATACTCACTCCGTCTCAAAATAAGTGTCTCAAGTTTGTACAAAAGTGGATGTATCTATACATGTTTTATGTCTAGAATAGATATATCCACTTTTTGACACATCTAAGACAATTATTTTTGGACAGAGGGAGTACTATTTTGAGGGATGTAATTTTTACGGACAAAGACTTACATGAATATTTGTCAACGCATTACAGCATGTAGTGGTGTGCTAGGTTACCACAGGCTTATAGCCTATAAAAGGTATGTCAAACCGGCCTCTTGTGTTTAAACTGTAAAAAAGTCACATAGAGCTGCTTCGGGTTTATGAAGGGTCTTTACACGTTAGAATCAAGACCAGTAATAGACTCTGCTTCGCCTACAGAATATCTGCTAGTAAGTTCATATGAGGCCAAATAAGAATAAAATCAAACATATCCACTTAATCAGATGACACGCCAAAAATCTATGGATTTTAGATCTCACCTTCTAGAAAATAAGGTAAATTTTATTTGCCAAGCTACTGTAAAGACAACTACCAGGGACAGATCCATATAGGGTCATGGGTTTACAGGTGCACACCCATTTTTTTGGAAAACAAAATCATATGTAAAATACATAATAGGTGTATGTATCAATGGCGTTGTAGTTTTGAGAAAAATAAGTACTTAGCATCAATCTAAGCTTACAATCTTATGATTGTGTAGTACTTCTTCTCTAATTTGTGCAGAAAACTCGATGATTCATCTGGCTATGGAAAAAATGTTTTAATTTTAGCTATTTGAATCCTTTATAGAGTAGCCAAAAAAACTGAACACCCAAGTTCGAGAACCTGGATCTGTCCCCGCCTTCGTTTCCGTTAACTCGGGTCTCTCAGGAAAAATCTTGACGCAATCCCCGGATATGCCCTCTCTGTTGGGTTTGCCTACTCCGTCCTCTTTCCTAGGCCACGTCCATGATAGCCCTACCACGACAACACGGTGGTGAGGAAGGCCATGTACACAACAGGCAACAACGACCACGTCCAACGCAGTAACGTTTTTTACCATCCTTAATTATATGAGAGGTCCAAGACCAGAGCTAGCAAAATGATTCACTTAACTGTCCTATCCCTTGGTTCAACCAAAATAGAAATGAAAACAACAAGACTGCCATATTTCATTGCGGCGTGTTGCCGATATATTCCTTACATTTCCTCTCCTGCCATGGCGGAAGCGATGGCTATGAAGAATGGCCTAGCTTTGGCAAATCGTCTGGGATGTAACTCGATCATTGCGGAATCTGATTCAGTGGAAACTATTGATGCTTGATCAGGAACTGATACTTGGTGGAATGACTCAGCTGCCATATTTGCGGACATAGTTGATCTGTGTGCAACCATTAATTCTGTTGATTTCAGATATACCCCGAGGGAAGCAAACAAGACTGCTCATGAAATAGCTAGATTTTGTTATAATAGTAAACTTGATTGTAATTGGGACGATGATCCCCCTAGCTTCTTGTTAGGCAGTCTGATAGATGATGTAACGATCGACAATGGTTAAACGACAGGTGTCTTACGCATTCTTTTCCTCATCAGGGTACCTACGGGGACTGGGATGTTTTTAATGAGCCGGCCTGCTGTCTTAATATATATATGGGTTTTCAAAAAAAGAAATGAAAACAACAAATATCCAGACCGGAGGGAACAGACAACTCATGAATCCCGGTCCCCTTCACATCATCAACACATGAACACATTAACATTACATCATCACAGAAGCAAATTAGATCAATTTAATTACTAACTGGAGTTTCTATCACCAACCACCGGCCGCCACCACTCTTTCGAAATTTCCAGGTCTCACGTCATTCTCTTCCATTTCTTCCTCTTTTTTCTTCTTCTTCTTCTTCTTCTTCACTGGGCAACATGTTCAGCTTCTCCGCAAGCTCCACGTCCAACTTGGGACTGAAATAGACCAGGTCCATCCCTAGCATGGCATCCACACTGCGGGTTCCAGGGTGGGTGATATCGTCCGGGATGTACTTGGCATCATCAGGATACACGATTTTCCTTGCAGTATGCACGCCATAGTAGCAACGTCCTATAACAAAAAAAATGAAACCCGACAGTGATTATTCAGTAAGAGACAGACCACCACGACTATTGCAATTCAAATATATCTATATGACTATGGTGTCCAAGGCTAAGGGCTCATGGAAGAGCTGAAGCTATAACGCTAAGGTGACAAGATGCCTTTTATTATGAGTTCGCTAGAAATTCTCTTACATAAATTTTGTTCGGAGCTGCTACTAAAATACATTTGCGTTAGTAATAAAATGACCGTGACACCATATATAAATGATTGTGCACACAACTTGTAGTGTTGGAATCGGCATATAATTGTATAATGGGCTGAAACTGTAAAGACATAATCTGCAAGAAAAGAAATGAAAAAGGAAAGCAAGATTGCGCTCCTGTTTTCTACATGTAAAGTTTATGTTAATCACAAATCACAGACTAATTATTTTGTTGGTGAAAGGGTATCTTCCTTTTTGTTGTTTATATGAAATTGTAAACACTGGCTCAATAGGTCGTTTAGTGAGGCTGTGGTGGTAAACATATCAAAGAGACGTATGTAGTTTCTATGCATACCATATCTTATTATAACTTTTATCAAATACATTCATGGAAAAAAGAAATCTATTTTTTTTTGAAAAAATACTATGTGATATCTATTCGATATATGTGACTTTTCACACGTATAAACATTTGCAACAAGGTAAGTAATTAAACGACCGTGCGTTTGCACGGGCACCCAACTAGTTTTCTTACTTGGTTCCTGGCTGCTATAAAATACAACTTTGCTGGGTTTACTGATTGTGTTGTCCAGTAGAGCTAATTCTGTATTAAATGCTTTCCTCACATAATTTCCTTTCGTTTATTATGTCGACCTATAAAATACAAGGTTGTCTTGGGAGAACTACGGTGAGGGAAAACTAGAGGACTTACCGGCATACGCGCGCATAGGGTAGAGGGCAGCAGAATTCTAGCTCTGGCTCACGTGAGGATGACGAGAATTCGGCGAAGAAAAGCGTCCTATGAAGCTGCAAATCACAAGTGGCCATGAAGTTCACATGGTAGCGAATAGCAACGACGACGGGCGGGTGGCCTTTCTTTCTTTCCTCCACACCCAAGATAGTAGCAAGTTTATACTCTGGTCCCTACAGCAAGCAAGAGTGTTGGACAAAATTAATGAAGGTAAACGGAATATGTATATATAGTTATATACTTAGCAGCTATCTAATGATGGAAACCAAATTTAATATCTACCGGAAACTGCTGGGTATTGTATTGCTTCATCAACTGTTCAATCTTTGGACGGAGCCGGCTCCTCCGCTTCTCATACTCTGATCTTTTACTTGACACCACCTTCAAAGCCCCTTCACAAAGTTGAGGAGCTCTCACAGTTCGAGGTTCGGATCTGTTTCTGTTCCACAATGCTGAAATGCGAAGTGTCATGTCGTCGATGCGCAACACGGTGCCATTCGTTTTAGCCTCGGTTATAAGTGAGAGCAGCACGCGTCGCTCATCGGGCATCAGCAGCAGCTGCTGGTGCAGCTCACCCAGCCAAAGGGGGTGAGGGTGTCCCGCGGTTACAGCAGCCTCATGGAATGGGTTTTTTTCAGACCTCTCCGGTGTGGACGATGCCAGCATGTTCGCAATGTCGCATTTTGCACTGCATAGGAACTCGAGAGGGCAATCCGGCACCGAGAATTGGGGGTCGGTGAATGCAGCGAGCTTCGTAAGGCCCTTGAGCGACTGAACCTGTGTTCGGAGCAGATATAGTGGGTCAAGTACGTCATTGAACGGTGCCATCTCCCCGCGTTCAGAAATTGGGAGATCACAGCCACAGCTGTTGTACCAGATGGAGTTGACGATGATGTTGGAGAGAGGGTCCATGCAGCCATAGCAGTGGCCGGCCTTGAGGATGCTGCGCATGAGCGGGCCAGAGGGCGTGGGCAACAGCTTGAGCGCCTTGATGTAAAGGTTGTGAATGATACCATTGACGAGCATGTGGAGAGACTGGAGGTAGTCGCAGGCGTCACCGCCGCATGGGGTCTTCAAATTGGGTTTCTGGACATCCGCTATTCTCAGGCAATCTTGCAGTTTTTCAGGCAGGACTCCGGACTGAAGCGACGAGATGGGGGTTCCAACCCAGGCCAAGGTAGTGGATGTGGTCCTGGCGTCCACCGTAAAAGAGTGTGTTGTAATTTCGGAGCAGCTAGCCTCCAGTGTGTGACCATAATTGACAACCATCCCTCTTTTGGTATGTATAATGTTTGCAAAACACATGGGGGTCATCATTTTGTGTACTATGCGGTGGATTGCCCAAACATGCTCAACCGTGAGAGGGGCAGCTGCATTACCTGAAAACCAATTCTTCATAAGGCCAAAGTCGCCGTCTTTGAGGTGGATTGACATGAGATTAGCCAACATGCTGGGCGACGGGTGGCGTGCCATGTTGGCTGCCCACTCGAGGGCGGCTTGGGTCCTATCTGATTCAGGGTCGAATGCTTCGCCTTGACCCTCCGCGTATAGATCATGTTGGATGAGCATGAGCGCGAGGAGGAGATTGGCGTCGGCCCTGTAGAGGTAGCGGGTGGCCTGCACCTTGGTGAGGCATCCGAAATATGCCATGAGGAAGCCGAGCAGACTTTGGTAGGACCTTGATGCAACCTGGTGCCAGGAGATGGTTGTGGTGTTGATTTCGGCAGGTGGAGAGGTGGAAGCTTCTTGTGCGGCGTCTTTGGGGAGGAGCGCGAGGGTGTTGAGGATGATGTTGGAGACGGGCTGGAGGAGGCCGAGGCAGGTGCCGCCGCCACCGGTCGTGAGGAGGCGAAGGAGGTCCGGCATGGCGTCGCAGGGCAACCGGTTGAACGCCTCCTCGTAGAAGCCGACGATGAGCTTGTAGATGGCTTGGGGTAAATCACGGTCGGAGAGAAGAGGCGAATCCTCGGCACGGCAGTCGCGGCTGTGCAAGCACGAGATGAGGCCCCTCCGAAGGGCGCCGGAAGAAGAAGAAGTGGATCCAGACTCCATCAGCGGCGAGATCAGGAAGGGAAGGACGTACGGCGCGGCGGCGGGGATAGGGCTTGCGTTTGTTTGCCTTGTGCCACGATCCTCGACGAATCAACAAGTCTTGGCCGACCGAGCGAGTATTTATGAATCAACAAGGACACTTTTTTTTTTACGTGAATCAACAAGGACACTAACGTAACGTAAAGCAGACAGGCGTGTTGGCTTTACTACTTTTTTTCGTATCCTACTCCATCCGTTCCAAATTACTTGTCTTGGGTTTGTCTAAATACGGATGTATCTAGACAAAACCAAGTCAAGTAATTTGAAACGGAGGGAGTACTTGCTTAGCACTCTAGTCTACCGTAGTATACTCCAATCTTATTAGTTTGTAGGTGTAGGGTGTGCGTGTGTGCGTTTATAGGGGTGAGTGTATGCGCGTGTATGTAAGCGTCTGCGTTGTACCGTGTTTCGCAAAAAAATCTTATTAGTTTGCAGATTGACCACCATGGGCCTGAGCAACCTATTAGTTCAACTATAACTTAGTTATGACTTGATACAGATGGGAGTAATGGCTATATAGGCAAAGCATCCATGTATTATCATTTTCAGTAACCAACAAGTCTTCTCAAATCCTTAAACTCCTAGTTCTATCACTTCCTTGACTGGCTGATCTAGATCTAAATGGCGTGTTATCATGCATCATAATAACAGTGACAGAAGTAACATAGTCTTGTGCACACCAAATTTTCAAAAGGTCGACTGCACTAATCTATACTATTATTAAAATAGCAAACATGTTGGGATAATTTAAATATTGTCCGTTTAATTTTCGATCAACGATCCAGATTGTCCCGATGTCGAGCACCAAACATATTTGATCTTGTCCGTTCAATTTTCGACCAACAATCCAATCGGTAGTACAGGAAAAGACAACGACGTTGTGCCTCGTGCTTTCCTCACTAGTAGAAAACCGACCTTTAGTCGCGGGTCCAGAGGGCCTTTCGTCCCGGTTCTGGACCCGGGACGAAAGGGTCGGGACTAGAGGGGGGGGGGGGGGGGGGGCCTTTGGTCCCGGGTGTCCACGACCCGCGACCAAAGTGTCCCCACGTGGGCAGCGCTGCGCGCGTCATGCCCGGGAACCTTTGGTCCCGGTTGGTATTACCAACCGGGACCAAAGAGTTTCTGCTTTTTTTTTATATTTTAGTTTCGTTTTTTTGTTTGCTTTTTGTTTCGTTTTTTTTCACTAGTAGAAAACACATAATAAGTAATCATACAAACACATAAAGTCATACACATAATAAGTAATCATATACATAAAGTCATACACATAATTAATGACCGGGAGTATGATTCATAACATACATGCATGGCCGGGAGTTTATACTACACCGAAAGCATGTTTCTCACACGTCAAGGACGGACAGCTACTACACCGAAAGCATGTTTCTCTACGGAATACAATAAGTATCACCGTGATAAAATTCTCCGTTTTTGTTCAGGACCTCCCTGTTCAAAAATCCCGCCAATTCCTCTTGAATTGCTTTTAGGCGCAGCTGTGGTAGTAGCTTGTCCCGATCTTTTTCCATCTAGATCAATATAAGAAATATATGTGTGAGGTGTTTGAAATCATCATAAATTAATTTATGAATGAAATTCAACCTAATATTTGAATATTGTATACATACGTTTGCAGTTCTGGTTTGTCTATTCCGCTCAGTGACAAAAAGACGAATGTACTCGAAAACGTAGTAGGCACATAAATTTGTCCCTTGTGCCTGCTTCATACACCACTTTACAAAAAAAAGAATTTAATCAAAATAACAATCAAGCATGATAATGGTATTGAAACTGAAATTAAATAGTTGCGCAGACATATATATGTACTACTATACTTACGTTGGTTTCATAAAAATACAGCTTATCTTCCCATTTCCCTTTAACCTTCTTCTTAAACCGTTCCCAAACCCTGCCCGGCAGAAGAAAATAATGAAATGAGTTATTAATTAGTTGATATCACAAAATGAACGAAAGAGGTCGATATAGAGTGATGATGACTGAAATTACTTGTCAAGAATTTCTTTCAGGTCGTCCCACAAGTCCATACTTTTCCTTAACGAGTCCATGACTTGAACGACTCCTTGGTCAACTCTAATGATTAGCAAAATCCAGTGGTCTCTGCACACGTTTATATGTCCATGATTCATCGACTACACTAAAAACAAGGAGTAAGCAAAATAGAATGGATAGAAGAGGTAAAATAACACTCACGAGAAGTTGTAAGGAAAAAGTATTTCTTCGCAGGTATTTTGCCTCACTAAACACTTGAGCAAGTTATTCTCTATGACTTCGGCATTGTACTTGACGACAACTGAATGAAAGAAATATGGGTCAATGAACCCAATACTAAAGACGCGGTTTCTGCATTCAGTGATCTTCATTCTGCATACATAATAATATAGTTAGATAATTCACAACGAACGAGCTGAGCTAGAGACTTAATTAAATTGCAAAACTAAATCACTTACAAACAATACAAACTGACGAGGGCTTTGTCGAGGGAGTCTTGGTTGAATAATTGAAAAATTTCCGAAAACGGCACATACATCGAGTCATCCTGGAATTGGAAATGCTCTTTCTTGACTGAAACCCAGAAAGCATCATGTTTGGCCTCTACGGCATGCTCATACCACGTATGCAAACGGCGCAGTTGTGTCGTCAGAGAGTTGACGAGCTCAGGTCTGACCAGGGTGCTCCCGTAGACATATTGCCATGCATACTCATACTCTGTGGGGTATGGGTCCTCTATACGAAAAGTGCCTTGGTCTACTACCTTATCGGGCATCACCTTGAACGCGGGGACCGACTGATTTGGCTGTTCTCCAAGCTGGGGCACTTGTTTCCCGGATTTCTTCATCTGCTGCCTCTTTAGGCGAAATGCCGCCTCCTTCTCCTGCTTCTCCTTCTCTGCTGCCATCTTGATCTGCTCTTTCTTTCTAAGAAATGACTCCGTCTGCTTCTCCTTCTCTTCACGAATTACCTTGCCCAGAGTACGGTCGTAGTCGCTAGGCGGACTAGGTGGTTGTGGCGGCGGTCCACTCGATAAGTTCTTCAATAAAGTTTCAACTTTTTCCGGTGGTATCACCTCCTTTGGCGGGCGCCGCTTCGGTCCCAATTGTTTTTTCACATCAGCCCGCACCTCCCTCTCGAGTTCATCTGGAGTCAAGTCATAAGCTCTCTTTGGAAGAGGCTTTAGCAACTCGCGTTCCTCTCGAGTTTCTTGCGGGTAGTTTAAACTGCACCTCTGTGTATATGTCGACGGGTACTTTAGCTTGCGTGAAACAGTGCGCACAGTACTCTCTTGCTGCGACCGCGCGGGCGATGGACTCGCGCTGGGGTCCTGATCGTCGTCACGACGTGGGGAGGGTGGATCTTGATGTGGGGAGGGGGATCTTGATGTGGGGAGGGTGGATCTTGAGGTGAGGGAGGACCGCTACTCGGAGGAGTTGGGGGAGTGCTAGTCGGAGAAGTTGGTGCCCTTGGCGGCAAGTTTGGAAACACGATGTGTTCCTTCTTCCAGAGAATGATGTTCTTCTTGGCTTCTCCGAGTGTCTTCTCGCCGTCACCTCCAGGAATGTCAAGACTCAGATCAGCATATAACGGCTCAATGTCATCCACCGCGACACGATAATAGCCAGCTGCAATTGGGCCGTTATGGTATGTTGCTCCAGGCTCATTTGGTAAAACATAGCCGACCGCCACCTTGAAGGACATGTTCTTCATCGTGCTATGTAGCTCACAGTCTGTCTTCTCTGTGATATCATCCACGGGGTAGTGAGCTGACGCCGGTTCGTGTTCAGAATGTTGTAGCTGCGTGGAACCCACGCTGCTTTTCCGCTGATCAGATGGGGCGGCTTCAGGACCTTCTATCTCCTGCTGAGATGCCTTTTTCTGACTAATAAGGTCATGCTGCATCTGCTGCACTTTTTGTTCCAATGCCGATAACCGGTCTCTGTCCTCCTTCTTCTTTCTCTCACGGCTTCTATAAGTATCAGCGTCTGCCGGAAAACCTTTATACCAACTAACTCCGGATCCATAGCCTCGACATCGTCCAACTTTCTCAGGATTCCCGAGTGCGAGTGACAGCTCGTCTTTCTCTCTGTCTACTTTGTACAGTCCTTTGCGAACTAGCTCTATTGCCTTCTCAAGTTCTTTGGTTATAAACACAATTTTGTCCGCCCATTTTCCCTGAGCAACAATCTTCCCTGACACAGGGTCCAACCCTGCCCCATGCGCGAACAACCAAAACTTGGACCTATCGGGCCAGTCCTTTGTCTGTGGCCTGATCCCGTTATCAAGCAGTCGTGCTTCGAAGGCTTCCCACTTAGGCACGGCAGCCTTGTACCCACCTGCCCCCAAAGTGTGGTGATATATCTTCTTCGCAGCATTTAACTTGTTTTGATTCGATCGGGCCACAGCGGCGTCCGATTCTCTTTGCCTCTTAAATATGGGCCACTGGGCTTTTAACTTCACTTGTGCTCCAGTGAATTCAGGAGTATAATCTGGATCTTTTTCCTTCTCTTCTAAATAACTGCTCCATAAATTTTTCTTAAAAGTCCGGAATTGTTCGGCCATCTTCTTAAAAGTCCACTCCATGAATTTATCCTTCCACCGCTTGTTGTTTTCAACATCTGGCGGTAGGGTGACCTTTGTCAAGATCCTCTCCCAAAGCAACTCTTTTGTGTGGTCGTCGACATAAGTAAGTGCCTTGGTCAAGTCCTTCGGCTTATTCCATTCTTGAAATGTGATCGGTACCAAGTCCCTAACAGAAACTCCGCATTGATTTATATATTTGCGGCGGCACTCTAAGGGTTCCAACGGTTCGCCATCAGCAGACACTATGTCGAATATAACCCTTTGACCATCCTTCATCGGCTTCGACGGGCCTCGTTTCTTCCCTTTCGACCCTTTAGATGCGGATGATTTGCTCGATCCAGAGGGCTAAAAGAAAAAATTGATTCGTTAATAAACGCAATACAACTCAAATAATACATGTGGTGTGATCGATCAACAGAGGCTTAATATACCTCGCCGGAGTTTCTTAAGGTCACTTCATTATCTCTACAAATTTCTCCTTCTTCAACTCCCTCACCGGAGTCGTTCAGAAATTGGGAGCTGAAGTCATCTAAATTTACAGCATCTTCGTCACCGACAGGCGCTGCTGCACGTCCAGCTATAAGCATACACATACGTTCTTCCTCCTCCTCGTCTCTAGCGCCGACGTCCGGATAAAGTGGATCCATTTGCTCTTCAACCTCTATGTCAAGCTCCGGAAAATTTGGATCCATATGTAACTCGATGTCCCTGCAATCAATTTTGTAACAAGAATATGAATCTTAAAATTTGCATCTTTGAAAATTTGAAAGCAAAATTATAGCAATTACTTAGCAAAATTACTTCTATTTGCAATTACTTAGCAAAATTATAGCAATTACTTAGCAAAATTATAGCAAATTACTTAGCAAAATTACTTCTATTTGCAATTACTTAGCAAAA
Organism: Poa pratensis; assembly: GCA_947311845.1. Taxonomy (NCBI): domain Eukaryota; kingdom Viridiplantae; phylum Streptophyta; class Magnoliopsida; order Poales; family Poaceae; genus Poa; species Poa pratensis. The sequence goes on along the minus strand of CAMZMU010000053.1, from coordinate 1,165,277 downwards.
TTATAGCAAATTACTTAGCAAAATTGTAACAATGCTAGCATTAGCATAACCCTAATTTTTTAAAACAAACCTAAATTTGCTAAGTTTAATTGCTCACATATTTTTAACACTAGATTTTGCATTTTGCATTTTGCATAATTTCCTAACACTAACCTAACACTTCATATAATTTTGCATAATTTCCTAACACTAACCTAACACTTCATACAATTTTGCATTTTGCATAATTTACAAACTAACTAAAATTACAATTTTGCATTTTCCATAATTTACAAACTAACTATAATTTTGAAACAATTTTAATCTCCACAATTTTGGTACAATTTTAATCTCCACGATTTTTCTAACCTAAAATTACACTAACCTAAATTTACACTATACAAAATTCAACTAAACTAACACTAGATTTACAAACTAATCTACAAAATAACTAGCAAAATTAGGATAAAAAAATTAGAATAAAAAAAAACTAACCTTGCCGTGTGGTGGACGGCCGGAGCTACGGCGGTGGAGGGCCGGCGAGTTCCTGCGGGCGCGTGGAGGGGCGCTACGCCGGCGACGGAGCACGGCGGGGCAGAGGTGGGGAGGGCGGGGCCGCGCCGGAGCACGGCCGGGCAGAGGTCGCGGCGGAGGTCGGGGCGCGGCGGGCTGGCGCGGCGATCGACGACGGCAGAGGAGGGGAGGGCGACGGGAGGGGGACGCTGGACGGGGCGGGGACGCGGAGGAGCACGACGCCGGGGCGTGACCGGAGCGTGGCCGGAGCAGCGTAGGGGCGTGGGCGGCGGCGGCAGGGGGAGAGGGCGGCGTCAATTTGAAGACTTGGGGAAATTTTCAGAGGAACTGCCCTAAATTGCGCGCAACGGACCTTTCATCCCGGTTCCAGCCACGAACCGGGATGGAAGACCCTTTCATCCCGGTTGGTAACACCAACCGGGACCAAAGGTCTGTCTGGGCCGCGAAAATTTGTGCGCGAAGCCCAGCAGGCCTTTGGTCCCGGTTGGTGTTACCAACCGGGATGAAAGGCCTTTTTCCTTTTTTTTTCCCTTGTTTTTATTTTTGTTTTCTTATTCTGTTTCTTTTATATCTATTGATTTAATTGTTATTTCTATTTCTGTTTCTTTTACATGTTTTTTGTATTGTTTGTATCAAGTTTCTTTTTTCTTTATATTTAATTTAAATGTTCCAATATTTATGAAAATCATATATTTTCTTATTTCTTTTATATTTATTGATTTAATTCAAATGTTCAATATTTATTTTTAGATGTTTCATAACAAAAAGGAATGAATCATATCAAATGATAGCAATACAAGATATATACATATAATATCAAACAATCAAACACATGAACATCTTTTCTTCAACAAATACAAATTTAATTACAACACCACATGTTTGAATCCATCTTCTTTACAAGAATATATCAACACATTTCCGCGACCAAAGGTCTGTCTGGGCCGCGAAACAGTTACATAAAAGGTAGCTCGGAATCCTCCTTCGCCTTTAGCTGGCAAGCAGTCCTGGCTCGCTGTACACGGTCGTCGCAGACGGACTGTAAGGAGGCTTCAATGGCAACCTGCATTTGTGGCCCGCCGCCTTCTTCCCCATGGTCGCTCCCGTCGAAATCATCATCGTCGTCATCCTCCTCGTCGGGAGGGGTGACGGCGACAGGTACGGCGGCACCTGGTGGAGCCATAAAATAGAAAATCTTATAGTGCCTACCTTCTCCGGCGAAACCTCTGCAAATTAGAAAAATAAATTCATCTACCATCAACGCAGCCTCCCGCATCACTCCTGCCTTTCGACGACGAAACACCCTTCCCCTTCGACGACGCAGCACCCTTGTCCTAGGTAGGGGAGGGAGAGGGCAGCACCCGAATGTTTTGTGTTTGAGCGCCACTTCGATCCAAGCAGCGGTAAGACGTCTCTGATGATCTACAACCGTCCGACAAGACATCTCTGATGATCTGCAACCGTTTGGAACGGTCGCAGGTCATCAGAGACGTCTTGCCGCTGGTTGCCCAAAGATGCCTCTCCGAGTGACGCTGGAATGTTTTGTGTGAGTGAGTGAGTGACGCTGGAATTCCGGGAGGGGGGCTATATATAGGGTACGTGTGCTTCTTTAGTCCCGGTTGGTAACACCAACCGGGTCATGTGGCTCACGAAGTGGTCGTGATACTGCTGATCCAACGTCTCACAAGCGCTTGAAAGAAACACACAATCCGTGTGCTTCTTTAGTCCCGGTTGGTAACACCAACCGGGACTAAAGGCGGGCTTTGCGGTCACGACACGTGTCCTCCCCCAGCGCTGCCCTGGGCACGTGTCTTCCCCTAGCGCTGCCCTGGAGGTCTTTATATATTGTCGCCGACGGGGTAAACCCTAATCCACCATTCCTAGCCACGAACGCATCGTCTCCACGAGATGGATCCGCCACGCCCGCCGCAGCGCCTTCTGGACGAGGTCGAGCGTGCTCGGCAGAGCGCGCTTGGGCGCAACCGCGGGAGCCTATCCCGCCGTATGCCCACGAGCCCGGCGTGGAGAGGAATGAGGAATGCCCTCCTACCGGCCTCCTGCTCCGGTGCCGGAGGAGGTGCGGAGGACGTATGAGCGCGCGTGGTCCGACGTCCCTGACCCCGACGAGGATGCGTACGCCGCAGGGGTGGCGTGGGGATCCGCGGCCGTACCTCCACCAGTCGCCGCCGCCCCTCCCGACGAGGAGGATGACGACGACGACGACTTCGACTGGAGCGACCATGGGGAAGAGCGCGGCGGGCCGCAGATGCAGGAGGCCCTTGAAGCCTCCTTCCAGTCCGTCCACGACGACCGTGTACAGCGAGCCAGAACTGTCTGCCAGCTCAAGGCGAAGGAGGCTTCCGAGCTGGATTGGGCGCTGAAAGACTCATCCTCCATGGATCTTGCCCTCCGCCGCAAACGTGCGCGCGAGAACCGGGCGGCCCGAACGGGGCTAGCTCCTCCCGCCGTTCCTCCTAATACTACGGCCTCCGAGCTTTTATGTAATGCATTCTATGTAATGTATTAAACCTTTATGTAAGGAGCATGTGTAATAATAATGAATGTGTATTTCCAATGTGTATTTCCAATGTGTATTGTCAAGAAGCTTCAAATCAGCATTTCCAAGCAATTTTATAGATGGAATTTTATAGCTGGAATTTTATAGATGATAATATTATGCATTTTGAAATAATATTGTGTGCATTTTGCAGAAACTATGGATCCAACGGCTCAAAAGCCCTCAAAAGAAACACACCCCTGATCCAACGGCTCACAAGCGCTCGAAAGAAACACACGATCCGTGTGCTTCTTCCTTCGCTCTATGACGGGGAAACCGTGTGTTTCGTTCCAACTTTTAGAATAGAGTTATATAAAAAGGTTTCATACATTATTACACATCAGCACCAACATTCTTATCTTGTCCTCCATGGACAATCTTCTTCTACTTTCTGCCTGTCACTTTCTTCTGTTTGGGTCGTAGCCATGGACAAACTTCTACATTTAACAAGAGGCTTGGGTCAGTTTTCACTGCGAAGGGCTGGATTTCATCAAACTTATTGTAATCTTCAGACATGTCTGTCTTGTCCTCCACTCCCACGATGTTTCTTTTTCCTGAAAGAACTATGTGGCGTTTTGGCTCATCATATGGTGTATTCGCTTCCTTGTCTTTTCTCTTTATCGGTCTAGAAGACATGTCCTTGACATAGAAAACCTGAGCCACGTCTTTGGCTAGGACGAATGGTTCGGTGTTGTATCCAAGATTCTTGAGATCCACTGTAGTCATTCCGTACTTTGGGTCTACGTTTACCCCGCCTTTCAGGTTGAACCATTTGCACCAGAACAAAGGTACCTTGAACGAAGGTCCATAGTCAAGTTCCCATATCTGCTCTATTTAACCATAATATGTGACCTTTGTCCCACTGTTGTTTGCTGCATCAAAGTGGACACCACTGTTTTGGTTGGTACTCTTTTTATCTTGGTTCGCCGTGTAAAATGTATTCCCATTTATCTCGTACCCTTGAAAAGTCAATATAGTCGAAGATGGTGCTCTGGCCAACAGGTTTAGCTGTTCTTCAACTGTGGTGTCACTAAAGAGACGTTCATGCAACCACCCGGCGAAAGTCTTCACGTGCTCTTTTTCAATGGGTTCTTCAGCAATTAATGAGCGTAAAATATTCTTGTGTTCCACAATATACGGAGCCACCAAGCTCGAATTATGTAGAACTGTGTAGTGTGCTTGATTGAAAGAATCCCAGTCTGGACATAATGTTGCTTTCTTTCCTAGCGTTCCTTTTCCACGCAGTCTCCCCTCATGGCGCGATTGAGGGACACCGATCGGGTTAAGGTCAGGAATAAAGTCAACACAAAACTCAATTACCTCCTCTGTTCCATAACCCTTGGAGATGCTTCCATCAGGCCTTGCACGGTTGTGAACGTATTTCTTTAAGACTCACATGAACCTCTCAAATGGGAACATGCTGTGTAGAAATACAGGACCGAGAACTTTAATCTCTTCGACTAGGTGAACTATGAGGTGCGTCATAATATCAAAGAAGGATGGTGGGAACACCAACTCGAAGCTGACAAGACATTGGACAACATCATTCTGAAGAGTTCCTAGAGTTGTTGGATTGATCACCTTCTGAGAAATTGCATTGAGAAATGAACATAGCTTCACAATGGGTAGTCAAACATTTTCCGGTAGAAGCCCCCTCAATGCAACCGGAAGTAATTGTGTCATAATCACATGGCAGTCATGAGACTTTAGGTTTTGGAACTTTTTCTTTGCCATGTTTATCATTCCCTTAACATTCGACGAGAAGCCAGACGGGACCTTGATACTGCTCAGGACTTCAAAAAAGATCTCCTTCTCTTCTCTGGTAAGAGCGTAGCTGGCAGGACCTTCATACTTCTCTGGATTAAGGTGGTCGTCTTTCGTCTTCTCGTGCATATGTTGATGGTTCAGTCGTGCATCCGGTGTATCTTTCGTCTTCCCATACACGCCCAAGAAGCTTAGCAGGTTCACGCAAAGATTTTTCGTCACGTGCATCACGTCGATTGCAGAGCGAATCTCTAAGATTTCCCAATAGGGTAATTCCCAAAATATAGATTTCTTTTTCCACAAGGGTACGTGGTTGTTAGCATCTTTCGGAACGGATAGACTGCCAGGACCTTTTCCAAAGATTACTTGTAAATCCTTCACCATGCCAAATATAACATCACCATCAGGGCAGGTAGGCTTCTTCCGGTTATCTATCTCACCTTTGAAATGCTTGCCTTTCTTTCTTACAGGATGCTGATGTGGAAGAAATCGACGATGACCAGGGTACACAATCTTGTTACCTACATATATACTTTCAGTCTTATCTAAACAGTGCGTGCATGCTTTGTATCCCTTGTTTGACTGTCCTGAAATGTTACTAAGAGCAGGCCAATCATTGATGGTTACAAACAACAACGCTCGTAGGTCAAATGAATCTTGTTTGTGCTCATCCCACACACGCACCCCTTCGTCGCTCCACAACTCTAAAAGTTCATCAACCAATGGCCTCAGGTACACATCAATGTCGTTGCCCGGCTTTGGACCTTGGATGAGCACTGACATCATAATGAACTTCATCTTCATGCACAACCAAGGAGGAAGGTTATAGATACATAGAGTCACAGGCCAGGTGCTCTGACTGGAGATCTGTTCCCTGAAAGGATTAAAGCCATCTGTACTTAAACCAAATCTTAAGTTCCTAGCGTCATCTGCAAACCTCGGGAACTTCCTGTCAATTTTTTGCCACTGCGACCCATCAGCGGGGTGTCTCAGCATCTCGTCTTTCTTTCGGTCTTCTTTGTGCCATCGTAACAACTTTGCGTGCTCTTTATTTTGGAACAGACGTTTCAACCATGGTATTATAGGAGCATACCACATCACCTTGCAAGGAATCCTCTTCCTGGGGCACGGCACCGCATATCGGGCATGCATTCAAATTCTCGTTCTCACCGCGGTAGAGGATGCAGTCATTTATGCATGCATGTATCTTCTGCACCTTTAATCCTAGAGGACAGACAACCTTCTTTGCTTCATACGTACTGGAGGGCAATTCGTTATCCCTTGGAAGCAACTTCTTAAATATTTTCAGCAAACTTTCAAATGACTTGTCAGTAGTACCACTCTCTGCCTTCCATTGTAGCAATTCCAAGGTGGTACCAAGCTTTTTATGGCCATCTTCGCAAGTTGGGTACAACAATTTTTTGTCATCCTTTAACATGCTCTCCAACTTCAACCTCTCGTTTTCACTTCCGCTGTTTATTTGTGCATCAAGAATGGCCCGACCAAAATCATCATCGGGCTCATCAACAATGGGCTCTTCTTCAGCTTCGTCTTCTTCCATTGGAGTATCACCATCTTCAGTGAACGTAGGATAGGTGTCATTATCCTCTTCTTCTTCATTTTCTTCCATCATAACACCTCTTTCTCCGTGCTTGGTCCAACAATTATAACCGGACATGAAACCCGACTGCAACAGGTGGAAGTGAATGGTTCTTGACGTAGAGTAATCCCGCGTATTCTTGCACAGACTACATGGACAAGAAATAAAACCACTCGACGGCTTGTTTCTATCAGCCACCTCGAGAAAACTTTGCATGCCATTAATAAAGTCGATACTGCGTCGGTCACTACTGTACATCCATTGCCGGCTCATCTGCATTATATAAATATATCAAAAAACATTACACTACATCATGAATATATAATACTGACCAAATTAATTAATTCTTCTTCATCACATTAAATCCAAAGTAGAGTAGTGACCAAATGTAATACATAGTTCTCATAAAACATACAACTATCTCAGAAATTTAAATCCAACAACAAATGCGATCATAATCGCAACTAAAGTAACTATTGAACCAACAGCATAATAATACAAAGCCTCTTGGCTAATGGCATAACTTCTAATTTTTTTAAGCTTCAAGCGCATCGCATCCAACTTGATCTCGTAAGCATCGATGACGTCGGCAAGCTTGAACTGGTGTTCATGGACGATGTTAGCAAGCTTGACCTCCATTTTCCTCTTCTCTTCTAGGCGGAGATCTTCACTTATTTTTAATTTAGCTTTCAACTCATCGTTCTCTTTCACAAAAAAATCGACAATAGGGTCCATTGGAATTTCCGGTTTAACTACCTCCTAGATAAATATATATATGTCAAAAGTTGGTCGGCATGATTTTCATAAACACGAAACGCAACAAATATATGGTTATTAACAGCCATACCACATCCGAATAATAGAGGGGACGAGAGCCGCTGTGGCCGGATGTCAAAACCATGGCACTATATATATCAAACAAGAATACAACTAAGAAATTTATACAAATAATAATTATGCTTCTAAATCATAAAACTAAGATTTTGTAAAATAAAAAAGAGACTCACCGAGTTGGTGCCGGTGACGAGACGGCGCGGGCGATCGACGGCGGTTAGGACGTGGACGGGACGACACTAAAACCAACAAATCATAAATTAGTGTAAGCTCAAAATGCATATAAAAATAAACTCTCTGAAAGGATCGAGTAGGTTGACTAGAGGGGGGGGGGGGGGGTGAATAGGCAACTACAAATTTTCTTTTTCTTTTAATCAAATTAGGGAATTGCTCAAATATAAGTTCTCTAGATATGCAACTAGGTGAACAAGCCTATATGATGAGCAATAGACAAGCTAGCAAGATACACTAAACAAGTTAAGCTAGCAATACAAGTAAAGGAAGGGTAAGAGATAACCACACGGTGACGCGGAGATGATTCCCGAAGTTCACTTCCCAATGGAAGCTACGTCTTCGTTGGAGCGGTGCGGGGTCACAAGTGAGCCCCGAATAGCCTTGATATGGCACACCGTATCTCCCTCGTGTTATCCTCCAATGAGGAGTTCCACGAGCCACTATATGATGCCCTCGAGGTCGGCAACAAACCTTTACAAGGATGAGGCACACTCCACAACCTAATTGGAGGCTCTCACCAAATTCCCACGGCTCCCAAAGCCACAAGAATCACAAGGCCGGGTCGCGTCTCCACAACTTAATTGGAGGCTCCCGGCTAATCCTTGTGGCTACCAAAGCCACAAGAATCACAAGTATCTTCTAGATATCCAATGAATCAAGTTACACAAGATCTACAAGTGACTAGGTCGATGTAGACGAATCGGCTCGGTGAGGATGTGGATCTAGGGCTCCTCCTTCACTCCTCAAAGTATCAACGTGTTTGAGTGGTTGGAGTGGGAGCACTAGTAGATTGAAGCTTGCAACAATGGTGAAGAGAGAGAGAGGAATCAAGCTTGGTCTTCTAGAGAAGAAGACCCCTATTTATACTCTTCAAATTCTGGCCGTTGGGGAGCTTTCTGCGCACGGCCGGAACTTCCGCAGCGATGGGCGGAACTTCCGGACCGAAGAAAACTCCAGCCTTCTCAGCACGGGGCCGCAAACGCGCAGGGCCGGAACTTCCGAGCCAGGGGGCGGAAGTTCCGCACCACCGGAACTTCCGGGCCAACTTCCGGGCCAACTTCCGCTTATGAAAGTGAAAACACCCGAGAGCAATTTTGCTAAGCGGAACAAGGAGCGGAAGTTCGTCCGGAACTTCCGATTCCCGGAACTTCCGCAAATCTGACCGGAACTTCCGGAAACTGTTACTTTCTGAATACAGAGCAGATGAACTTCTGATGCCCGGAACTTCCGCAAGTCCGACCGGAACTTCCGGAAACTGCTATTTTCAGAAATCAAAGCAGATTGCAGGATATTATGTAGACAATATATATATGCAATCTTTCATGCTGTCAAAGAGATGATAAAACCTGAAATCACTCAACGCACATTAGTGTGCAATTTATTGTTGTAATAAAACCCCAAAAACATTTAGAGAGAGACATGTCCTTTCACTCTCTAACTTGGACATTTCATCAAACACCTAGTGAGCACTACAAAAATCAAATGAGCTAAACTAGCAATCAAATGAGCTAAAGTTGCAACGCCGGAGGAAAGGATGATGTTGCTAACCCTTGAATAGATGGGGTGCTTTTAATCCTCACAAATGGTGCAAAAAATGGGGATTAACTTGAGAGAGTGAGAGGAAATGGAGGAAAAATGAGTGTTGAACTCGAGCTCAAAATGGTGGTGGAGCTCGGGGTGGGAGATGATATATGCAGGGAGGACCCTTTGGTCGCGGGTCGTGTTACGAACCAGGACCAAAGGGTCCCTGCCAGGGGGTCCACGGCTGCGCATGTGCCCGCATGCATGTGGCGACCCTTTGGTCGCGGGTCGTAACACGACCCGGGACCAATGTTCCCTTTCGAACCGGGACACGAGGCGAGGGGCGCCGGGAAATATCAACCCGGGACCAATGCCCCATTGGTCCCGGGTTGTAGTGTGGCCGGGACAAAAGGGGTGGATGAAAGCCCTGTTTTCTACTAGTGCCTTTACCCCACGATCCGATATGAATTCCAATCAACCTAGCTACCGAATGGAGACCATGCCGGAAGATGGTTGCTTGCTTACCCGAGGACGTGCCTGCCGCCGTGGTAGACGGCCCTGGAGACGAGCCCCATGAGGCCGATGCTGCCGCCGCCGTACACCAGGTCGATGCCCCCGGCCACCTGCATGCATGCATGCGCATTCAGTTACTTCAAATTCAAGGTCACTAATTACGGTTCATTTGATCGACAGAACCAGACAGTGAGTGAATTCGTTCTAGAGGTATAACTGCAGCAGCCATAGCTGGTGCCTTCTTCACTTTCACAACACGACTCGCGATGTCGTCGGGATTGGCCTGCTCGCCGGTTTGGACTGTCGATGGCCTGGCCGGCCACATGGAGAATAACTCCAGCTGCCACCATGGAGTGGCGCCTCCCAGATCACCATCACTACCGCGGCAATAACCATTAACCACCCAATATATGCTCATAAGCTGATGATCACCAGCCATCCACAGCCTGCGCACCTGGGTGCCCGCGGCCACCGCGACGGCCGTCATGGTGCAGACTTACATGACTTGCAGTGGCGTGAGGCTGGCATCGTGACGTGCTCCTGTTGTATACCATGAGGCAGGCGACGGACCTGAATACCTGATACAGGTCATAACAATGGCAACTAGAAGGGAAGAGTCCAAGAGCACCCGTGATTTCCTACTGAAGTTTGGCGTTTCATTTGTTAGATTGGAAGCAGTCCAAGCTGTTCAGGTGGATGAGTGGATCCAATGAAGGCAGCTTATTAATTGATCCCAAGAATCCTTCAATATCAGCTTGTGGTCTTTCTTCAATCTGGTCATCGATATCGCAATGTCAGGGGCTACTCCTATTTGGCTGGATTGTCAAAAGAATACTCCTATTTGGTTGGAGTGCAATGATAGGGTAACAAACATGCAAGAGTGGATGCAGTTTATTGAAGAAATAAAAATTGGATTCAACAGGAGATTAATCCATGTACCCATATGTGAAGTGGGCCTAATGGGAATGTACATATTTGTAATGTGATATCCGCGCTCATTTGCAACCTTGTGTCCGAGATAGACCATTGAAGACCCTTATTACAGCATGTCCACGGGGTTGACTTTGTGTACAGGATGGCTCTATATATGGAGACGGTTGTTGCCAATACCACCACCCATCAAAATATTTGATATTAGAAAAACAAGGGCCAAGAAGTGAGCCTAGCTCACTTGGCTAGTGGAGTGGATGTACAACCCAAGCCACTCAGGTTCAAGTCCTCACGGGCATGAATTTGGGTTCTTATTATTAAAAAAAACTCGTTGTGGGGGTTTCCCCTACCGCATTTCTTTTAAAAAAAAAGGGCCATTTAGGCCGAAGGCGATTGTTTCTCTGATGCCGCAGCAAGACGAAACCACCACCACGGCGGTGTAGAGGTGAGAAAAACTTGATCGAAATCTGTAGACTTGGTCACTTTGACTCCGTGTACTGGTATATTTGCATGTGGTAGTGCTTGTTATTTTTCTTCTATTAAAGATAGAGTTTGTATTTTTTTGTAGTTAACATATCAAGGAGATGATAAGTAATAATATAATTAGTTTTTCATGTATCTCCAAGAGGTGAGAAGAGAAATACGTGTCACCGCTGATTATTTTCATCATTATTTTTGTTAGGGTACGTTGAGGTAATATTTCTTCTAGGTTGTTGCTGTTAATATACAAGTAAACAATTGGTTTTATCTTGAGCTGTATTTTCAATTGAATAAAATTCCACATTGATAAATATTATTTTGAATTTGGAGCAATATGAGCAAGACCAAGAACAAAAAAAATGTGATCATGTAGCGATAATGTAGATTTGAAAAGCTTGCGGCCAACATTGTGCATTAATTTTTAAAAAAGAGACGTGCGTTGCACGTGCAAACTAACTAGTCAAATAAGCATGCATTCGCTGGAGGCAAATGTCAATGAAAACTAACCTCTGTACCATGATCATTCATTCTGTGACTGCAACCATAGCTTCCATCCTCACCACTCTGCCATAAGTCAACATCCACAAAGTTTAAAATAAAGGAGTGAAGCCCATACATTACGCCAGATCGGATTTTTTTTACGTGGATTTTTTTCATGAATTATTGATTTTTGTCACGGATTATGTCATCGTGAAAATAAAAGGGCATCACGAGCTCTGTCATAGAATCCCTGTCATAGATTCAAAAATAGTGATGCCACGACATTTTTTTGACATGCATGGATCGTTCGTGACGGCTCCAAATCAGTCATGTATTTATGGAATGCATGACGTGATTTTTTTATCACTAGGTAAATATGTCACTATTTAACACAATCCATGACAAAAATAGTGTCATTCATTGGTCCATCAGCTGTTTTGGACCAGTCAAACCTGATGACCTGTCCGTCAATGAAGATGGCATGATTATTTACGTGGGGCTGTTAACGTGTGCATGCTGACACATGGTTGTTGAGGTGGCACTTTACATGTCTTTTGACGTGTTTGTAGACGTGGCTGTTGCGTGGATCCTGTCATGTGGGTCCAGTCTGTGTTGACGTTGCATGTTGTCATTTGGGTCCATTATGATTCTGACATGTGGGACCCATGCAATGCTGACATTTCGGACCCATGTGATGGCGACAGTCCAGTATGTTCATAACTATTTTCATTATGGATAATATATAAAAGTACTAACAGAAGGTGTGCGGAAAGGCCATTATGGTGCTGAATGATCCTCCAAATTACCTCTGTGAAAACTCCTATGAGATTCCCCATCCCTCGTTTGGTCAAGAACCAAACACATGCTAAGTGAAAAGAGTTGGTCGGTGAGCTTGCAGCAGCTATTTTTTAACTGCCGCAAGAAGATTGATGACTGGTGCCCACTATGAGAAACTAAAGTGGAACCGTAATACACTAGTTGACGAATGACTGTGTATTGCCACTGGCTAATAAACAGAAAGTTTGTAGAGATACTGATTAACCGTAATTTTGAGTGTCAAGAAACAATATGTGTGTTATATGTACGAGTACCAAAATTTTGTAAGGATGTGTTGTGTTAAAAATGGTTAAATTTAGTTAACTTGCGCTTCAAACACAATAATTCTGTGCATTTTTGAATGTCATCCTCCCTTTTCTCTTTTACACAGTAACGGCTAGGTGCCCTGCTGTTTTTCCTCCCTACAACATGTCCACGCTCTCCATTCATCTATCTCGGTCTTCGGCTCCGCTTGCCACTACGTCATAGCTCTACTCATCCACCTTCCAGCTGAACACAAACACAAACTATCTAGGCTCCTTTATTACAAACACGATGGCAGAATTTAAATTCATAAGATTCACAAAGCAGTACGAATGTCTCAGTTTTGTTCATCCCATAAGATATTAAGGTACACATGCTTTGCTATGAAAAATAATAAAGGACCATTTATGATTCACCATGACAAATTAATTAAAGCTTCATCTCCCACGTTCGTCCCTCCTATACGGAGGCCACCAAATACCATTTAATTGTCAGTACACGTTTCTTCTTCTCCACCCATGTTCTGCAAGAGAAGACGCAATCTTCCATGTCCCTCCTTCCTGTTGGAGGTAGAGAGAATTAATGGTTGAGACACAAAATGGGGAAACCAATGGGTTGGGGCATGGAAAAATACGTACACTGAATAATGGGCACTTGTAGTTTCGAAATTTCCAGATTTCGCCTCACACACTTCTTCCACTTCATCTTCTTTTCTTCTTCACTGGGCAACATGTTCAGCTTCTTCGCAAGCTCCACGTCCAACTTGGGACTGAAGTACACCAGGTCCATCCCTAGTATGTCATCCACACTGTCGGTTCCAGGGTGGGTGATATCGTCCTGGATGTACTTAGCATCATCAGGATACACAATTTTCCTTGCAGTATACACGTCATAGTAGCAACGGCCTATAACAAAAAAAAAAAACCCGACAGTGATTATTCAATAAGAGACAGACCACACGTTAATAAGCCAATTCAAGTCGATGACTATTGCATGCAAGCATGAGAAGGTGTAGTACAAGCTACATGCTGCAAGTCTGAAGCAGATCGTAGTTCCACTAAAAGCGTGTAGTCTTAGGAAAGTAACGCGTATGATGCAGTTTAATCAGTGCATACAGAATAGAAGAATCATGAGTAGAACTGAGTCATTATTATTTTATTTATGTTTTGCAGGATGACCAAATCCACTACGGGAAGAAGATCCTATGCCGATGGCCAAAACCTATGCCGACGGGTGTTTTGTCGGGGCCGTCGGCATAGCGCATGCGGAGGTCAAAATTTTGCCACAGAGCTAAGCCGACGGCTTTGCCGTCGGCATAGGTTCACCAGGGCGACGGCAAAGCCGTCGGCATAGGTATGATTTTTTTCCCTATTTTTCATCTAATATGGAATAATTCATATCTTTAAATCCGTAAATCAAAATTTAACAAATAAAATATCTAAATCGATTAGAAAAATGAGAGGAATCCAAATATGACATCCATATCATCTTTTTCATCAGGTATATGACTTTGTACAACATATTTGGCACTTGCTTAATAAAAAAAGTCATTTTTGGCACTTAAAAAATGGAAAATGATATTTTTGGCCGAGGCTGAACTGATGCGGTTCTTTTCTCATTGAGCACTTCCAATTGTTTGTTAGCTTCTTCAATTTTCTAAACATATTGGTTCGTCCCAATGATGTCTTCTAGATATTATAGAAAACCCTCGTGAGCGGTCCCGGCTGATCCTGCGTGTACGCGCACGCGCTGGAGGCCGGGATGCGCGTCCCGCTACAGAGCTCCTGGCCGAGGTAGTTCACTACATGGTGCATGTCCTCGGCCAGCGGGTTTTGCTCGCTGCTGGCCGATGTAGTAGCGGTCCCGGCTGATCCTCTACACGGGCTGCCGGTCTGCCGCCGCCATCCCACAGGGCGGTTGGGCTCAGGTACCTCGCCCCCGCCGCGGGGTGCCGTCTGCGTGTACGCGCACGCGCTGGAGGCCGGGATGCGTGTCCCGCTGCGGAGCTCCTGGCCGAGGTAGTTCACTGCATGGTGCATGTCCTCGGCCAGCGGGTTTTGCTCGCCACGGCCAATGTAGTAGCGGTCCCGGCTGATCCTCTGCACGTGCTGCCGGTCGAGCGAGATGGCGGCGGCAGACCAGCAGCACATGCAGAGGATCAGGCAGGACCTAGATTTATTTATTCTCATTTTGTTGTTTAAAGGCAGCACACTGAGAGACCGAGCGGATGGTGGTGGCCGTGCAGCATGCAGAATGGCAGGACGGATCGTGGGACTGATCACTCCCCACCATCCAGATCGGGGCCCCTCCGACGGCGTACAAAACAAAGGCAACGTAAAAGCAACGGGGTACAAATGGAAGGCAACCAAGCCCCTGAAAGCAACGGGCACAAAACAAAGGCAACCCAGCACCTAAAACCAACGGGGTACAAATGGAAGGCCCCTGAAAGCAATGGGGTACGTTACGTACGTACACCTTGGTGGATGAATCCGTCCATTCCGAGCACATCTTTAAACAACAATATTAGAATAAATAAATTATGTACTTTTTTTATCTGCAGTATCCTGAAACTGCTGGCGATCGAGCTCATGTTGTTACTGAAGCTTGGACAGATGTCCCTGAAGCTGCTGGCGATCAAGCTCATCCAGTTCCTGAAGCTGCTGGCGGTCGAGCTCATATTGTTGCTGAAGCTCGGACAGCTGTTACTGAAGCAATTGGCAACTGAGCTCATGTTGTCGATGAAGCTCGGCCAGCTGTCCCTGAAACTGTTGGCGATCGAGCTCATGATGTTCCTGAAGTTGCTGGCAATTAAGCTCATGTTGTCACTGAAGCTCGATCAGTTCTCTCAGAATCTTCTGGAGATCGCTCCCGCTCTGTCGCTGAAGCTCGGCCAGCTGTACCAGAATCTGCTAGCAATCACGCTCATGAGCTCGATCGCAGAGCGGGAGTGATCTCCAGAAGATTCTGGGACAACTGATCGAGTTTTAGCGACAACATGAGCTCGATCGCCGGCAACTTCAGGAACAGCATGAGCTTGATCACCAACAGCTTCAGGGACAGCTGACGAGTTTCAGCGACAACATGAGCTCGATTGCCAGCAGCTTCTGGAACAGCTGGCCGAGCTTCAGTGACAACATGAGCTCGATCGCCAGCAGCTTCAGGAACAGCATGAGCTCGATCGCCAGCAGCTTCAGGGACATTTGTCCGAGCTTCAGCAACAGCATGAGCTCGATCGCCAGCAGCTTCAGGGACACTGCAGATAAAAAGTCCATGATAAACTGGTTTATCCAAGGACATGGATAAACTTACGGGCAGGTGGTGGCGTAAGTCACCGGGATGAAGTCATGGCAACCGCCGCATGTACCCTGGGTGCCATAGTCGCACTGCTGGTTGCATCCATAAAACGTTATCCATGTCCTTGGAAGCAACGGGCACAAAACAAAGGCAACCCAGCAGCTCCTTCCATTTGTTGGCTATCTTCGGTCTTTCGCGAGTTCATGTCGTGCCTTCGATATTACGATCTCCGCCGTCCTGCGTTTGCTGTTGATCTGCTGATTGAAGCGAAAGTTTCTTGGCTAATCTTTGTTCTTTTGTGAGTTCATCCCGTGCCTTCGATATTCCGATTTCCGCCGTCATGTGTCGGTATTTACCGGTTTCTATGTGATATTTTCTCGTTATCTACTGCGTCTATGTCCGCATGATTCCATCCGTTCGCATAGATAGTTTCCGCTGGTCCTCTGCACGTGCTGCCGGTCTGCCACCGCCATCCCACCCTCGTACCGACAACACCTCCTACTTCCCCCAATCGCCTTCTTCTGCGAGGCGCTCTCCCACTTGGGCATCGCGCCGACCCAAATCACCGCGGGGTGCGTCTGCGTGTTGACGTGGTGCATGTCCTCGGCGGGTTTTGCTCGCCGCGGCCAATGTAGTAGCGGTCCCGGCTGATCCTGCGTGTACGCGCACGCGCTGGAGGCTGGGCCGGCATCGAATGGAAGGAGCTGCTCGCCGGCGAGAGCGCAGAACGGTGAAGGAGGGCGTCGCCGGGCTGGACGTAGGCTCCATTGAGCTTCTCCGCGCTCGGAGCTGTGTGTCCAACTGCTGATCATGGAGTGAACATCATTCCAGCAGGTTCAGAAGGCCTAGAAGACTGCACTTGCTCGCCTTTGCACTTGCTCGACAAAATTATATGTCATGTTATCTGGTTCATACCTGATGTGCCTATGCAGCGGTTGCCGTGGCTACATCACGACGACTTACGCCACCACCTGCCCGTCATGTCGCGGCCAATGTAGTAGCGGTCCCGGCTGATCCTCTGCACGTGCTGCCAGTCTGCCACCGCCATCCCACCCTCATACCGGCAACACCTCCTACTTCCCCCAATCGCCTTCTTCTGCGAGGCGCTCTCCCACTTGGGCATCGTGCCGACCCAGATCACCGCGGGGTGCCGTCTGCGTGTTGACGTGGTGCATGTCCTCGGCGGGTTTTGCTCGCCGCGGCCAATGTAGTAGCGGTCCCGGCTGATCCTGCGTGTACGCGCTGGAGGCCGGGATGCGCGTCCCGCTACAGAGCTCCTGGCCGAGGTAGTTCACTGCATTGTCCTCGGCCAGCGGGTCTTGCTCGCCGCGGCCAATGTAGTAGCGGTCCCTAGAACCCGCTTTTCTTTCTGTCATTAGAAAAACATCTTGTGGTTTAGGAAGACTCCCCTTTTTTGGCACAGTGACCTCGATATTATGATAACCTTTGTCATAATTTAATGGTTCCACATTTAGGCAGTCGGTCGCCTTTACAATGCCTAGATGGATATTATGCCAGATCTCCAGGTACAATGGCTTGTAGAACGACTTGGTGTAGTCGCCCTGCCTCTCAAACTCGAGTGGGATCTCCTTGATCTTGAAATGATGAGTATATTGCGGATATACAGGAGTGTAGGACACATATATATTACAATAATTAAATAACAATATGATTCGTACAACTCAACATTCATATACACTTGAATACAGAAAAAACACCTTCATGAAGAATATTGCACCAAGAATTTGCATCAATTCGAAGAAAAACATCTTTGTGAATATATTACATTTCTAATCTATCAATGTAACTACAGTTATTGGTAAGTGAAGTCTTCAAAATAAATTTGCTTCTTTCTCAGGTACAATGTGAGAATTCAACTGCAACTTAATCATACTTCTTCTAAATCTGCAAAAGAAAAATGGATGTTATGGTGATGATTAATCCGTACACAATATGATTCAGAATATCATTAATCCACCCCTTCAGCTGAGACACCACAATCTTGTAAGATAACACTCTCATTAAGATGGTTAGACCGACCAATATCATTTGGATTGTTAGGCGGAGCAATATAGGGCTAGGGGCCAGCTTCTCCTTGACACATACAGATGGATAATACTTTTATCATAGAGGTGAACTAAGTACGTGTTACCCTCTGATTTTTTTCTCAAAGTATAGGAAGTCAATTTCCTAAAAGGCGACTTTCTCGATCATAAAGATTAAATCATAGCAAACCAGGACAACTTATCATTGACCAAGTAGAATTTTGACCTGTTGATCTCCATCTTCATTGTGCAGGTATATGGTCAACATGTCCATCGCCATCCTACATATAAATAAAATGTCAATCGTACCGGTACAAGTCTCGGTTTTCTTGTGTGATCTGCTATAGTGCTACTGGCTTTGCACGCACCAGAATATTTTGCATCTGCTCTAAGATAATTTCAGCAAGCAATAAATGTTCTATTCATTGGTTGAGTCCAACAATGATACTTTGTCACATGGCTAAATCTCATAGTACAGCCCACATATCCAACGGGGAAGGGTTTTAGCAAGAAGGAATTGATTATTATCTTGTCAAAAAAGGAACTGATTTACAATAATATACGATGATGTAAACAAAAAATTGATATTTGACAAGCAAGCGGATGAATACCTTTTCGAAAACTGCTCTAATTCGTTTAAGAATTGGTAGGATGCCTCTTTCCAGTTATGAACGTGCTAGAGGGCACGAGGTAAGGCAGGACATTCCATGGAGATTAGAGATCAACAACCTCGGTTCCTGCATGCATGAATACCCGAATTTGAGTGGAGGAACAGATCACTCTGAGTACTTGCACAACAAACAATTCATATATAGGACAACCTTGCAAAAATTAATTATAGTAGCCAGCCTTCTATCGAATATTCAATGTGAGAACAAATAATCTTTATACAGGGCAGAGTAATGATCAGAGCAACATTAGCAATTAAAACCGCACATGCAGCAAGGAGAACCAAAAATATTTACACTGGTGTGAACTGGACAAAAGAAATGTTAGCAACAGGTAGGGGTATGAACTGGAGAAAAGATAAGTTAGCAACAGGTAGGGTATGAACTGGACAAAAGAAATGTTAGCAATGACCTATTATGAACTAAGAAAGTGTATACAGGTAGGGGTATGAACTGGACAAAAGAAATGTTAGCAACTGGCCATCTTGAACAGTTGCTGTACTGATGTGATCTCCCCATATAAGCAATGATTTTGGTTTGGGGTAATACTAACATCCAAGTTTACATCTCAATTATCACTCAGAGTTTTCTTGGTTTTCCGCCTGAGACCACCATCATCAACATGCATCCCAATGCCCCATAGAATAATTTACCATCATGAATGAAATCCAGAGTCCAGGAAATAACAGATCGAAATATAGATATTGTTTAGCGAAACAGATCCTGGGGAGACAGGCACAACATCATCGTCTATAAGCTAATCGGATCAAATGTAAACAACCAAACAGGGTGATGAGAGTACATAAACTGCAGGCGTGTTTCCTCACCTAGGCGCTGCCTGCGAGCTACACGCGTAAGGGAGTGCTCCTGGTCGACGACCACGCGGTCGCTCACCCTGGTTGCCGGGCGCGGGCGCGGGAGCCGGAAGAGCTCGCGCGGGGGGAGAAGCCGGCCATGGAGAAGGGGCGTGTAGCCAGAATCTGACAGTCACCGCATGCTGCCTCAGGGTGCGGCTGCGGCCATTGCTGCCACGGAGGTCCACGCAGGTGACGGCAAGGCGGGGCTGGGGTCGGCGGCGAGGCACCGCAGGTGGTGGGGGTGACCGGCGCGGGAGATGAAGAGACGGCGGCGACGAGGTAAAGATTGCGGTTGGATTGGGAGGCGACGAGGAGCGGAGGTGGGGAATTGCAGCGATTTAGGTTTCAGACTATGACGAGCTGGGTGATTAGATAAAGGCCCGCGCGAGATTTTTGCACCGCGGGTCGTTCGGCCGCGTTGGGCCAGAAAAATTCCCACCTGTGGAAATAATTTTTATACGCCGGCGCAAATATTACACGGATCATAGCGCGCGTTGGATTCACGGAGAAATTTCTCACCCTGGCTCCGGCGGGAAACTGTGTATAAAATCATTGTGTATTGTTGGACAAATTGATTGTCTTTTACAACAAATTTTAATTTATATTTACAAATCATTGTTTATCAAATACTATTTTAATGTGTAAGAATATGCATGCATTGAAATTTCTGTTTTTAATGAAAATCTTATTAATACCTAATTCGATCATGTGCAAAATTCCAGAAGTTTCTATGCAAACTTCGACATTTTTAAAATCAATTGTAATAAAAATGGAAGAAATATTTTTTTATTTAAAAAAAATGACAGTTTGATGTTAAAAATCTCAACATTATCTTGAGAATATTTAATAGTTCATCACCATTTCTAAAAAGTTAATTACATGTTCACAAACAAGTTCCTGAACTTTTATCGTGATAAAATTTCTTGAGTAACTTTTTATATATGGGTATCCAATATCTTCAATATCCGTTCATACATCTGTACATGTGGTTTGCACTTACCCAAATCGCTAACCCAAAGATACCCACATGAATAGAAAGTAACTGAAAATTGTAAACCTTCCGAAAAAATAAACAAGGGACGATATTCTTTGCTATAAGCAAACATCATAAGCTTGAGTTGTTCATGACCGCAAACACGGCCAATCGATTAGGTTTTACACTCTACAAATGTTGTATTAGTGATCACATCGAGGTGTTAACCTTGAATTTATACGATGTTACTCAAAAAGTTGCAATGCTAACATTTTCTAGTGGCGACTAAGAGCAAAAACTAGCACGGAGGAGAATAACTTTCCCATACACTGAGGAGTTGTGTAACAAGTTATAATCGCTAAAACGCCAATTATAACATAATAAGGAGAATTGTCCATGAATTGGAGAATTTCTCAAGGGATTGGGCTGTATGAAGACCAAGTATAACTGCTAAATCGTTAATTATACTTGACCAGTCCGCTCCTGTCGGTGCATCACATGGTAAGATAACAACCACCAAACCGGAAGCTGCACTGACCAAAATAAATTAAGAGTGTTGAATTATCTCTCGTGTTGCAAATCCGGTTAACAAGCATACTAACAAATTAAATTAAACCTGAAAGCTTGATTAGACACGCTACACTAAACACATCAAACTATATCTAAGAATTACTCAACACAGACTCCACCTAGGGTTCAGGTAAGCTATGGTAGTATTTGGATAATGGCTCATATATGTGGAGACTTATACAGATGGAACTAAAGTTGAAAATTGTCTGATTTGGGATTATGATAAGGATTGATAGATTGTATCCAATATATCAAGTGAATTTGGGATTGAACATATTGATGAGATCTACAACTTTCGTTGAGATATTGAAAGCAAACAACGAAATCTTCAACTATGGGGAGTAAATGATTGAAAAGAGAAGGTGAAAGTAGGGTTTCGACTTTGGAACAACTTGGGGTGCGGCGCTGGGTCTATATAAAGGTTTGGGTCGATGAAATATAATCGCGAAAGTAAATCCAGAGTCATGTAGTTCGAGATATTTAAGTTTGAACAGAGGAAGATTTAGGCGTTTTGTAGTACGAGCTACATGTAGCCCGTGTTTTTTTAAAATTCAAAAATGACACTCTGAAGTTTCAAACAATTTTGGAAATATTCCTAGATGTAGATGATGATACCTTCCACTAGTGTGCAAAATATCAATGCGAAATATTTTTTATTTTCTGTTGTGTAAAAATGATAAATTTCAAAATTTGATGTGGTGAACATTGCGGAGTTCGAATTTTTCAGATCTGTCAGAAATTTGTCTTTTTCATGTAGATCAGAATACAAAATATTTCGAGTTGAAACTTTGCAGCACCTTATGATACATGATTATCCACCTCTATGATTTTTCTCGAATTTTTTTAAAACTTCAAACAAAAATGAGAGAAAAAAGCTTAAAATGTTAATTAGAAGGAAAAAAACGGATATTCACAACGGGTAGTGGGTGCAGATGCACCCACTACCCAAAAAAACAATTTTCCATTTGAATTTTTTGCATGTAGTCCAACACATTTCAAGTCAGCACAAAAAGTTACGCGAAGAAAAAACTTTTTTTGCAACCTGTGCAAAAAAGACAAATTCAGACATACCGAAATGTATATATACGTGTCAGAATTTCTTTTTTTTATACAGGTTGTAAAAATGTTTTTTCACCATGCCAATTTTTATGCTAACACATCACGCTGTAATGTACATCCGGATTTTTTTTTGGAATTTTTTGACATTCTGAAAAAAAAAAAAAATTAGCTAATGGGTGCATCTAGACCCACTACCCAAATCACCGCCTCCGGAAAAAACGTGCTACAGCCCGGGCTGCAAATGAGGCTTTTCGCAAAATCTGCAGACTTTCTCGAAAGTTGGAACGAACAAACGACTCGTTCACTCCATTGAACAATCGATCGGTTGGGCTAAGGCTGGCCTGATGGGCCGGCCCAACTTGCTAAAGGACAAAAGGAAAAAACAAAACAGAGAAGAAAAATACGCTAGGGAATCCGGCCTGATAAGAAAATAAAAGAAAAAGGAAATAAAGATGGGCCGGCTGGGATTAGGCCTAGTTCGTCCGAAAATAAAAAAGATTATTTTCTTTGCGGGATCTATAGATGTTTTTTTATGATGGGATTTTCTTCATATATAAGATAAAATGAATATTTTTGAATAAGTACTTCACACCAAAAATTCAAAAACTAAATATTTACTTCAAATTTGATTATTTAAATATGGCACAAAAATAGTTTTTGAGCGACTTTGTGTGCACACGTAGAATGTGGAGATCTATATGTTTTATTTTGACATTTTGAAATGTGTTTTATTGTTTGATGAAACCAAAGTTAATTTATTATACTAGCAATTCCTTTTTTCCCCTAAAGTCATATAGCTTGTAACACAAAGCACCAACACATGATTCTGTGTTACTATATCCTTTAAATTGTAACACATGTGGTGCAACATAAACTTATATGTTACAACGGTTATGTCCAAGTAACACATCCTCAGATCTTATCAACTATGTGTTACTTCCTACTTTGCAACACACATGATGCGTTACTGCAATTTTACTATGTAACACATTTTTCCATGTGTTACTTCATTGTGTTACCAAAGCTCTGTCCTATTGTAGTGACAAGAATTCCTTGTTTTGCGTATTTTTGACTTTCAGGGCCTATAACGGAGTCAAATGGACCTAGGCTTTTTGGAGGCTTAATATTTCGCGAAGACAATCAAAATGGAGCCTTGGAAGCAAGCAAACGGAGGCCCGAAGGCCAAAACACATAGGGTGGCGCGGCCAGCACCTTGGGCCGCGCCACCTAGGTGTTCCAACGCCTCGTTACTCGGATGCCGTCGATTCCACCGCCATTCTTCTCAGATTGCCCTAAAACCTTCTATAAAAGGGGTCCCCGACGCGTATCGCAAGGAGGCGGCATCGTAGATTGAAAACACCTAAAAAGAGAGTCAGCAAGCCACCGCCGGCGGAGATCAGAGGGGGGAACCGCTGCCGGAATCGCCTCCGGTGAACTCCACCCCCCTCCGGCGTGGTCATCATCAACATCTTCATCAGCATCTTCATCAACACCCTCAGCACCATGTTCATCTACCCCTTGTATCTCTTGCAAACATGATGTGTAATGCAATCTATCATCTCCCCATGATTCTTTGTATCCCTATGTCTTTGTTTGAGTAGTGACTTGTTCTTGGCAATTGTGAGATAATTTGTGATGGTTGCATATAAGTATTTGTTGTCTTCTATGATGATATCTTTGTACTGATATATGAGTGCACACATATGTTGGGGGATGCAATGAGGTTGTCACCATTGCATGATGATAGGAGGAGGGATGGATGGAGTTTGATAGAAACCATGCCCCAAATCTTAGTATTCATGTTATATTAATTCATGGTTAATCAACGGGGTGTATAACTATGGGGACCTTTAAACTTACAGCGGTGGTTGGATTTTATGTCTTAATATTCCTTTGTTTTGCTCACACCTGTGGCCTTAGGATCAATCACTAGGGTGTAATTAGCTCAATTCTTTGGCTACACCTATCTATGGCTCCTCTCTAGAAGAAACACTAAAAAAGACTATAAACTGAGCTTCACTAATTGTGATAACCACACAAATGAAACAACAATTTTCCTAAACAATTACTCCCTTGAGTTACTCCACTTCACCTTACTCCACTTCCCATCACAGCCTTTACTTTACTTGCATTAGTTTTACTCTTTGCATTTTATTTCTAGCACTTTACAGTTTTCTAGATCCTAGTAGAAATCACTTTACACAATCCACCTCATAGATCATTGCTTTGCATAAAGGGCCATATAAGAGGGTTATAGGGCTTTAGAGAATAGTTAGTTTACCTTCTGCTACTCGTGGGTTCGACACTCAATACTTATCGAATTGTACTACGGTGATCCCCTGCACTTGGGGTTATCAAGATACTTTCTAGCGCTGTTGCCGGGGAGCATAGCGCTAGGCTTGTATTCTTGTTTGCAGTGCATTTAGATTTACTTTCAGCAACTAACTTATAAAATTTAAAACTCGTAAAAAATGGCTAACAAAGAGCTTAAAGATTTGTTCTTTAAATATATTGAAATCTTAAATCTTCCTCCTGTTACTAATGCTTTGAATGCAAGAAATCATGTTGAGTGTGACAGGGAAGACCAAAAGAAGGAGGAAGAGGATGATAAAAGCATAAGCTTGGGGATGCCCATGCAACCCCAAGAAGAGGATGAAGAAGAACAAGAGGTGGAAGAATGTGGAGTAGCTACCCATCTCCAACTCCCAACAATGGTAACACACAAATTCCTATGAACACCCCTTCTTATACTATGATGATGATCCTCTATGTGATATAAGTTTGTCTAATTTATGGGAGGATTATGATGAGGTAAAAGAAATAGATGACACCATGAGCTCATTACATAATTTATCTTTAAATGGTGATTCTACTAAAAACTATTTGGTCAAGTTCACCTTTGATGTTTGCAACTATTATGAGAGAGGAAGAAATAAGAGCCCTCTCTATGTTTCTAAGATATTTAAAAAGCAAGCTACTGATCATTATATACACTGGATACCACAAAGCTGCTGCTACCTATTCACATATAAAATGCCAATGCATAGGAAGTGTTGGGTTCGTAGCATAGAAAACAAAAAATCCGAGATCTAATCTATGAGAGATCTATGCAACGAGATCTGATCTATACCTTTGTAGATCGCAAAGTTTTAACGAGATTAAATCTCGGGGTTGATGTAGTCGATCACTTGCCGATCTCAAGATCGTGATGGCGATTCCTCCGGCACTGCAATCGGGAAGCACCTCCATACTCGGTCACACGTACGGTTGACGATGACGACCTCAGCTCCTCGTTCCAGCGGGGCAGCGGAAGTAGAAGATCCTCCGGAAAACTCCAGCAGCACAACGGCGTGGTGGTGGTGGTGGAGAAGTAATTCTACAGGGCTTCGCCTAAGCCGGTGCAAAGTGGAGGAGGAAGGAGGAGAGAAGGGGGCGGCTAGGGTTTGGTGGGGTGAGGTGCTGCGCCCCAGCCCTGCCCCTTCTTATATAGGAGCAGGGTGGCCGGCCAGCCCTCCTAATACTCCTCCAAGTCGGCGCCCAAGGGGGGCAACCAATGCCCCTCTTTCCTTTTTCCAAAAAGCCAATTAAGGTTTCCATATAGGGGAAACTTGACCCCTAAGTTTCCTTAGTGGGGGGGGGGGGGCAACTTGAGCCTTGGGGCTGTGGTGCGCCTGGCCCAAGATGGCCAGGCCGCACCCCTCAGCTCCATGTCACCTTGTCTGACTCATGTTGACCCTCCAGTTGACTTCCGGAACCTTCTAGATAATTCCGATACCGTACCGGAAAATATTCGAACTTTTTCCGGAACCCTAAAACAACTTTCCATATATGAATCTTTATTCTCTGGACCATTCCGGAACTCCTCGTGATGTCCTGGATCCCATCCGAGACTCCGAACAAACTTCGTTCTCCAATATTACTCTTCGATTAATCCCGTATCTACTCAAAGCGTCACCAAACCTTAAGTGTGTCACCCTACGGTTCGCGAATACTGTAGACATGACCGAGACTCCTCTCCGATCAATAATCAACAGTGGGATCTGGAGATCCGTATTGACTCCTACATATTCAACGATGACCTTGTGATCAAATGAACCATAAAACGATGTTACCGATTCCCTTTGTCCTGCGATACGTTACTTATCCGAGACCCGATCGTCGGTATCATCCATACCTAGTTCGATCTCGTTACCGATAAGTACTCTTTACTTGTTCCGTGATATGACATCCCCTGTGACCTAGTCACGTGCTAACAAGCTTTCGGATGTGATCTCACCGAGAGGGCCCAGAGTATATCTCTCCGTCATCTGGATGGACAAATCCCACTATTGATCCATGAGCCTCAACTAACACTTTCAGAATACCCAACTCCACCTTTATAATCACCCTGTTATGGCATGACGTTTGATGTCATCAAAGCATTCCTCCGATGTCAGTGATCAACATGATCTCATGGTTCTAAGGATCCGGTTACTCCGTATTTAAAAACTATAGCAATTGAACTTTAATGACTTGATCGTATGCTATGCTTACTATGGTGTGTGTCCATCACATCATTCTCCTAATGATATGATCTTGTCATTAATAACATCCAATGTTCATGATCAGGAAACAATGATCATCTACTAATCAACAAGCTAGTTAAACGAGAGGCTTACTAGGAACTTTGGTTTGTTTACAGAACACACATGTATTAATGTTTCCAGTTAATACAATTATAGCATGAGATGCAAACATTTATCATAAACACAAAGATATAATAATAACCACTTTATTATTGCCTCCCGGGCATATCTCCAACAGTCTCCCACTTGCACTAGAGTCAATAATCTAGATTACATTGTGATGTACCTAACACCCAGGGCATTTTGGTGTTGGTCATGTTTTACTCTAGGGAGAGGTTTAGTCAATGGATCCGCCACATTCAGATCTGTGTGTACTTTGCAAATCTTTATGTACCCTTCCTGGACATACTCACGAATAGAATGAAAACGGAGCTTAATGTGCTTCATTTTCTTGTGCAGCCTTGGCTCTTGAGCATTGGCTATGGCACCTGTGTTATCACAATAGATGGCCAACGGGTCCAATGCACTAGGAACCACACCAAGTTCTGAAATGAACTCTTTCATCCATATCGCTTCTTGTGCAGCTTCTGAAGCGGCTATGTATTCTGATTCAGTTGAAGATTTCGCCACTACGCTTTGCTTGGCACTCCTCCAGCTCACTGCTGCACCATTCAAAATAAATACGTATCCAGATTGTGATTTCGAGTCATCCGGATCGGTGTTCCAACTAGCATCGGTGTAACTAGTTACAACAAGCTCTTCGTCACCTCCATAAGTAAGAAACATATCCTTAGTCCTCTTCAAGTACTTCAGGATATTCTTGACCGCTGTCCAGTGTTCCATTCCAGGATCACTTTGATATCTGCTGGTCAAACTAACATCATGTGCGATATCTGGTCTAGTACACAGCATGTCATACATGATAGAACCTATGGCCGAGGCATAGGGGATTTTGTTCATCCTTACTCTTTCTTCCGCCGTAGCTGGACTTTGAGTTTTACTCAAGGTCTTACCTGGCAACATGGGCAAGAACCCTTTCTTGCTTTCATCCATTCTAAACTTCTTTAGAACTTTGTCAAGGTATGTACTTTGTGAGAGCCCTATTAAGCGTCTTGATCTATCTCTATAAATCTTGATGCCTAATATATACGCTGCTTCGCCAAGATCCTTCATTATAAAACTATTATTCAAATAGCCTTTGACGCTTTCAAGAAGCTCTATATCATTCCCAATCAACAATATGTCATCCACATACAGTACCAGGAATGCTACAGAGCTCCCACTCACTTTCTTGTAAATACAAGCTTCTCCATAAGTTTGTATAAATCCAAAGTTTTTGATTACCTTATCAAAACGTTGATTCCAACTTCGGGATGCTTGCTTCAGTCCATAAATGGAGCGCTGAAGTTTGCATACCTTGTCAGCATCCTTAGGATCGACAAAACCCTTGGGTTGTACCATATACAACTCTTCCTCAATGTCACCATTAAGGAACGCCGTTTTGACATCCATCTACCAAATTTCATAATCGAAAAATGCAGCAATTGCTAACAAAATCCTCACAGACTTTAGCTTTGCTACCGGTGAGAAAGTCTCATCGTAGTCAACTCCTTGAATTTGTCGGAACTCTTTCGCGACAAGTCGAGCTTTATAGACGGTTATGTTTCCATCAGCGTCTGTTTTCTTTTTGAAAATCCATTTGTTCTCCACAGCCTTGCGGCCGTCAGGTAAGTCCACCAAAGTCCATACTTGGTTTTCGTACATGGATCCCATTTCGGATTTCATGGCCTCTTGCCATTTGTTGGAATCCCGGCTCATCATTGCTTCATCATACGTTGCAGGCTTGTCAGTGTTGTCCACCAACATGACATTCATAACAGGGTCGTACCAATTTGGAGCAGTACGAGTCCTTGTCGACCTACGAGTTTCAGTAGCTACTTCGTTCGAAGTTTCATGATCATCATCATTAGCTTCCTCTCTTGTTGGTGAAGGCGGTACTGGAACATCTTCCGGCGCTGCGCTACTCGCAAGTTCGAGAGAAGGTTCAACAACCTCGTCAAGTTCTACTTTCCTTCCAGTCACTTCTTTCGAGAAAAACTGCTTTTCAAGAAAGGATCCATTCTTGGCAACGAAAACTTGCCTTCGGATTTGTGATAGAAGGTATACCCAATTGTTTCTTTAGGGTATCCTATGAAAACGCATTTTTCCGCTTTGGGTTCGAGCTTATTAGGTTGCAACTTCTTTACATAAGCTTCACAGCCCCAAACTTTAAGGAATGACAGTTTAGGTTTCTTCCCAAACCATAATTCATATGGTGTCGTTTCAACGGATTTAGATGGTGCCCTATTTAAACTAAATGCAGATGTCTCTAATGCATGACCCCAAAACGATAACGGCAAATCTGTAAGTGACATCATAGATCGAACCATATCCAAAAGAGTACGATTACGACGTTCAGACACACCATTGCGCTGTGGTGTTCCAGGCGGTGTCAACTGTGAAAGTATTCCGCATTTCTTCAAATGCATGCCAAACTCGTAACTCAGATATTCATCTCCACGGTCAGAACGTAGAAATTTAATTTTCTTGTTACGTTGATTTTCTACTTCACTTTGAAATTCCTTAAACTTCTCGAAAGTTTCGGATTTATGTTTCATTAAGTAAATATACCCATATCTACTTAAATCATCCGTGAAAGTCAGAACATAGCGATATCCACCGCGCGATGCTACACTCATTGGCCCGCATACATCGGTATGTATTATTTCCAATAAGTCAGTAGCTCGCTCCATTATTGTAGCGCCCCGACCCCAGTACTATACAAAGATGCTGCGTGTCACTGGTCATGCGATACAACCGAAGGTTACTGGGCACACCTCTCCCAGGCCAGAACCTCTGGCAGGCGTTGCTCGGAATTGATCATCGGCAACACAACACCTCGATTGATGCCATAACACATGCACAACTATTAAAGTATAATAGAGACATCAAGACTGCGGAACAACTGGCACATCACAGACTCTACGATTCAAAGCAATATTACATAACTTGCTTTATAGCACCTGTAATATTACAAACAGAGGTCATATGACCCAACATTACATCATTCAACGGAAAGCAGATATGTTGCTATTCAACAAGATAGCAAAAGGCTTAAGAGGCCAGAAAATAAGCAACGTAGGCTACATAACCTACAAGTTCCAGGTTGCCACCTGGGAACCCCGAACTACTCGTCGATGTCAACGTAGAATCCACCATCGGAGTGAGGAACTTCACCTGAACCAAATTTAAGCAAACATGAGTACTGGAAGTACTCAACAAGACTTAATTAACCTATTATATATCCGCCTGTTCAGAGAGTATGTATGAAGGTTCATTTGCATAAAGCCATCTTTAGTTCCAAATAGAGGAAGGAAGAATCTCGTATCATCAGTAGACTTTTAAAAGGGGATAAGAGAGCCTTTCCAACTACTGTAACCAGGTTGTAACCACCAGCTCATCAACATCATCTATCAAATAGGGTCACCCCCTCGACAACCTCGAGGAAGCACCCTTCATTCCTTGTCAACAGATTTTAGATCACGTTCAGGTTCTCTATGATCTCAGAATACGTCGCCAAGTTGTCCATAACCGTGGACACGGCTTTTCAAAAAGATTTAACCCTGCAGGGGTGTACAATGTTTACCACACGTACCAACCGACTCTTAATGCCACTAGATTAGCACTCTTCCTTGGAGTGCCGGCAGAGGGTGGTTGACCATGACCTTTACCTTAGTTGATTATATCCCATGGGTCATCCATAACAGGGAGCTGCCGCCATTACGCGAGATGGCCACCTCGTGACGGTCCCCGTTACACTGTCACAGGAATCACGATCCGTGTTCGTCCATCACTGGATCCCTGCCAGGCCCTATCCTTTCTCAAACGTTTTTGACCCACACGCGAATGGAAAACCAAACTACGTGTCCCATGGGTACAACCAACCAAGTTAGTTAGTCGAGCGGGGTGTTAGGCCCGCGCGTGGTTGTACGCTCAGTCTTGGTTCATAGAAGAGAACTCGGGTCCTAGGGCGACGTGAATGAGACAACCCACCACAGACCCATGTGGCCTCTCATCCGTTGCCTTTTAGTCATCTTACATGCTCACCTCCTTTCCACGGTATTTCGACATATTAGAGTCATTCGCAACCCTGATTCACCAACCGGGTGAAGCAAAGATAACAATAGATACGACTAAGCATAGCAGATATGAGGCTTTAGCGTTGCACACCAGTGAACCCTAGGGCTGCTAGGAGTAGTGGATCAGGATATTTAGGCAATGCAATAGATAGGAGAACTCTACCTGATGACCAAAATACATTGGAATCGTATGCAAATACAAGAATGAAATACTTCGAAAACATATATGGGCAGATAAGAGGTTATGCTTGCCTTGCTTCTTTGATAACCAAAATATTATATCTTCGGAATCTTCTGCTTGACTTGATCATTGATGATCAAGTATTCGTCTCATGTTGTCGAATGCCATCTCGGACTCGTATCCGCGTATTACCGAGAAGAATCGAAACACCGGAAAGAAATAGAAACAACAATCACTTCATGGCATAATGCAATGCGCATACAAGCATGTATGGTATGACAAGTTAGAAGTCTTGCAATTGAGGTCTAAACATGGAAATCATGTTAAATGAAGCCCAAATGCATTTGTAATATCCCAATTTCACAATTTTTTTTTCAAACATGGCATGCATCATCACTTTGCATTTTGCATTTGTACTTGTATGCAAATTTTTACAAAGAAATAAAAACTTTTGTAGTTAAAATATCTCAAAAATATTTCCAAATAGTCTAGTTTGATAAAGTTTAGTTTTACAAATTTTTACAAATTTGTTTGAATCCATTTGGATGTATTTTTTAAAAGATATGAAAGTTTCCAGAAAAAGAAAAAAGGAAAAAGAACAAAAAAAAGAGAGAGGGAAGATGGCCACCCTGCCCGAGCCAACCCAGCCGAAATCTTCCCTCGCGTGTAGCGTAGCGTGGCCCAGCCCAGCAAGCAGTCCACCCAGCCTTTTTTTCTCTTCCCTCGCTGACAGGTGGGACCCACCTGTCAGGGTCGTCTCCTTCCTCAAATTACGCCCACGACCGCGTCCGAAAAACGGCAGAAATCAATCCTTTGATTGCCGGCGATTTATTGCACCAATTACTTCCCCGTTTGTTCCTACTTAACCCCCACCTCCTCCTCCCTCGTTTGCCCCAAACCTCACAGCCCGAGAGCCCCCAGGCTGCTCATACGCATCCACGAAACACCGCCACGGCCACCGGCCATTCTTCTCCAACTCCGGTCGACTCCGGCAACCCCAAGCCTCCCCTTGTCCTCCCTTCTTCTTATTTCTCCTTTGCGCTTCATTTTGACAAGATCCCGTAATTTTTTGTGTGCCCAGATCGAGCTATTCATCATCGACCGAAGCTAGCCGCCGCCTGCTTCAACTCCGGCGAGCGATTCAAGGAGGAGAAGGACACGCCGGAGACCTCTGCCGCGCCAACAACATCGCCTCGATCTCCTCTTCGTCGTGGTATGGTTCGCTTGCCCCCTTAGGCCGTAGATCTTCGATTTCGTGAACTCCGGCCTTGGCGCCGCCATGGGATGTGCTCACCGGCGCATTTTTCGGCCGGTCGCACCGCACGGTTTGGTCAAATGGACCTAGGCCGTTGGATCCATTTTTTAACGGCGTAGGATAGATCACTTAAGTGAAGCGGTACGGGCAGATCTGGACCGTCAGATCTAGATCTGACGGTTCTGTTTTATTTTTCTTTTCGAATCGGTACCGGCGAATCAGAAGATGCCACGTCGACGTCCAGTCAGCGCCGCGTCAGCAACCAGTCAGCGTCTCGTCAGCAGCACAGTCAGCAGATCCAGCAGTTTTGCAGAAAACCCCCTGTTTATTAGATTTATCATTACTTTTTCTCTGTTTACCCAAATTCAAATATTTTTATATATTTGAAATCCTTAGAACCAGTAGAATCTTTTGGCTGTATTACTTTTCTGTTTTGCCAAGTTTAAATTTATTCAAATTACAAATGTGTTATTTGAGTAAATTTGGCATATCTCCTATATTAAAAATTATTTTTGAGTGATTCCAATTGCATTAGTTTTATTTAGATGCCCTCTGTCCAGTAGCACTGTTTTATAATTTTGGTTAAAAAGTTTAATTTACAGAAAACATTAATCTTGTGTTATCACCCTTTTTAATATATTTTGTTTATAGTTTTGATAGAAAATGCCTTACTTGCATTTTTGACTTCATGCATGCTTAATAAAAAAAAGATAATGTATTAGTTTCTAGTGTTTTAAGGTGCATTGCATGCATATCATATTTTATTGTATTGTTATCTTTGTTGTATGTTGATTTGTGGCTTGTTTCATGTGTTAGAAATTTCGGAGGGACCCGAAGACTTTTGCAACTGCTACTCCTGCTCTCCTTGCTGCCAAGGTAGGTGGCACATTCATAAATTTCCTAAGTATTTTGTCTATGCATGAGTAGTGTATTTTTCCTTAAGCATGTGTAGGTATTCTTAGTATTGCTATGCAAGACATGTTTAGAATTGCCCTATTCCTATGTGTCTAGGAACCTATATAATTACTTAGTAGAAATATTGATGCTATGCAAAAGTTATTTTATAAAAAGCTAAATTCTACTAAGTTAAAGAAACACCTGGGTGGATTGGCTTTGCTATGGTGGTTTATGGTTGAGTGGCTACTCAGGGCCATTTCTATGGTTTTACCTGAGATTGGCTCACTTGTATATTGCCACTCAGGGACAAAGGGATTTGAAGTACTCCAAGTGAAGTTTGCTTCCAGTGCAGCCATTAGTCATATGGGCTCTGTCTTGGTCAACTAAGTTGTGTGGACTCATCCCGGCTTGACAGGTGGTGGTAGAGGTTTGTAGGTGGAACGGGTCAGGCCAGTATGGGGTGGGAAAATGCTTCTGAAGGATCTCGTCTCATTCTTCTCCTTTTCCTTATCAGTGATAGAGTGTGGAGGATAGTTTGGGCTGAATGGGTCTAATGGTGAACGTGCACAAGCTATCGAGAGTGTCAAAACTAAGTACTTAGCCGTGTCCCCGGTTATGGACAATTCTGAGCAGCTGATCAAGGACGTCAACGGAGGATCCCAACATGCCAACTTCTCAAGTAAAAATTGATGGGTCAACAAGGGTAGAAAGGACACCCAGTGTATAAGGACCTATCCCTCAAAGACACCGTGTATGCTGGGATTGTCGCATAGGAGAAAGAAAGAGTTTTTCAAAAAGTTAGGAAAATGTTGGCTTTATGCAAATAGCCTTGAACTCCACTAGCCAAATATGCATATAGGATTATTAGAGTTTTTCCACTAAGTGTCCACAGAGTGTCACTTGCCAGTTCCATTTTATATGGTTCTGACCCACCTTGTTGCAACATTTTTCCTGTTGCAGGTTGTTCCGATGACGAGTGAGAATTCGTTTAAGGGTTTCGAGTCTTCAACCAACATGTTTCTCCTGTGGCACATGATGATGATTGGGACTCCATGAAGAATAAAGTTTCCGCTGTTTTACTTTTCCAAAGCTAGCCTTGTGCTATGCAAAGTTGTAATGAATATTTTTCTAAGTACTGGATCTCGTGTAATAATTGATACAATGTTGTGATATTGCATCTTAGACTGTGTGTGCAAATGAATCGATCCAGGGATTTGCACTATACACAAGGACTTGCCATTTTTCTAAGTCCAGGTTCGCTACAGATGGTATCAGAGCACTGTGTTGCCTGTAGGTTCGAAACCCTAGGATTATATAGAACTAGGTTGGCTAAAAACTACTAAATTCCTAAGTGTTAAGAATTATACTAAAAGTTTCTTTTGATTTCTTTTAAAGTTTACCTCGTAACTTCTTGACTTGTGCATTTTATCTCATACCTTGTTTCTTTCTATCTTAAGGATGTCGAGATTCAACTACACCACCGTGGAGGACTTCGAGAACACTCGTTTTGGCGTCTACCTCCTCGCCTTACTTCAGCGCTTAGGGTTGCCAGTACCCAGGATCAAGGGCTTCATCTTGAAGAAGTTCCACAAGGAAGGTTGTTGGGGAATCAAGGCGATTCAGCCTGGACGTGAGGACGAGGACGTCATAGAGATCAAGGTGGTGAGCGACTCCATGGAGAAGGGACTCAACATCATCAGGCAAGATTTGATTGGACGTCTCTGTGGACGCTACTACAAGGAACTGGGTGGACACTACTCCATTCTTTTTGGAAGGCGTGACGAAGAGGGAGAACCCTATGTCTTCGACACTGAGGATAGGGGCAAGGCCGAGTTCGTATGCAGGTACCTCCAGGACTTGGAGCATCACGTCAAGGAACTTTTTGAAGATAGGCGTGAAGAACTCTTCAAAAATGATGAGCTGTGCGCCCGACTCCAGGAGAATGAAGAGAAGGTTAAGGCACAAGAAGAAGAGACCAAGGCCCTAGAAGAGAAGTTCCAGGACCAAGATAAGAAGTACAAGAACCAAGAGAAGAGAAACCAAGAAAAGAACAAGAAGATAAGAGAGTTGAAGATGGAGCTTGAGAGCAATGACGTAGAGTTTGAGGCTGACCGCGATTTAATCAAGCTACTTCGTGCAGAGAAGAGAGAGTTGCAGGAGAAGAACTCTGCTCTACAGAAGGAATTGAAGGAGCTCAAGGTGGCGCTTGATAAGGAGGGAATCGAGATTGAGGAGGTGGAAGAAGATGATGATAGCATGGTTGAGGGATAGGCTAGTTAGTGAGACTAACATTTCCTTCACTTAAACGCTATCTGTCGTTTTCGTATTGACCTACCAACTTGTGGTATGGCAGTACCGATGCTTTTGTTTTCAGAACCTCGTGTGTTATGCTCTCCAGTCGACTAGATCGTTTTTGTCCAAAAGTTTTGTTGGTTTGTTGATTGTTGTTATTTGTGCTGTTTTGTTTGTTGGGTAGAATATTCCTTTGCTTCTTTCCATCTATACTCATCTATGCTTAAACCACAGATGCCTCCCCGTCGTGATCCTGGAAACAACAACAACAACACCGATGCAGTGCTCCAACAGATGATGGCAGTGCAGACTCAACTGATGACTATGATGGCTCAATTCATGGCTAATCAGAATGGGCCACCTCCACCACCACCACCTCCCCCAGTGGACAGGCTGGCAAGATTTCTGAGGCTTGGGCCTAAAAAGTTCTCCAATGCAGCTAAGCCAATTGTGGCGGATGACTGGTTGCGCTCAGTAGAAAAAGATCTGGTGACTTGTGAGTGCACTG
The DNA here is from genome assembly GCA_947311845.1 of Poa pratensis. NCBI lineage: Eukaryota > Viridiplantae > Streptophyta > Magnoliopsida > Poales > Poaceae > Poa > Poa pratensis. The sequence goes on along the minus strand of CAMZMU010000053.1, from coordinate 1,129,429 downwards.
ACCCTGAAAGGGTGAGGTTTACCACCCACCTGTTGGAGGGACCAGCAGCCCAATGGTGGGAAACTTATCAAATCACCCACCCTCTGGACACTTTGACCTGGGAAACCTTCAGGGAAGGCTTTCGTAATGCTCATATCTCCACGGGCGTTATGAACTTGAAGCAAGAAGAGTTCCGAAACCTAAGGCAGGGGAACAAGTCGCTTAAGGAGTATATGGATGACTTTCATGCTTTGTCTCGCTATGCCCCTGAAGACGTTGACACTGATGTCAAGAGGAAGGCAAAATTCCTCAGAGGGCTGTGTGACGAGCTGAAGATTCCTCTGACTGTTGCTTATGCCCCGAACTATCAGGCCCTCCTGGACCAAGCAATCACACTGGAGGACAGCACCAAAAAGGCTGAAAACAGGAAGAGGAAGCTGGTCAACAAACATCATTCTGAGCCTTCATTCAAGAAACACTTCTCTCATGATGTAAGCCATGGTCATAAACATGGAACCACCATAGTGGAGGAGGCAGCCACAAACATCATGGTCATAACCATAGTGGTGGATTCAAGGGAAACAGTAGAGGCCACAGACACTACCACAGAAAGGCCTTTCTGTGGCGCACGTTTTTACTTTCTGTGGCGCACCTGGAGGATTTCTGGGTGCGCCACAGAATTCTCGCCACAAAAATTATTTCTGTGGCGCACCCAGGGCGTGCCTTTCTGTGGCGCACCCAGCGCGGTGCGCCACAGAAAGAGGTCGGCAGCACCCTATACAGAGGAATTCTGTGGCGCACTGTTTGTTGGTGCGCCACAGAAAGTGGTGCGCCACAAAAACAAAAAGCGTGCGCCACAGAAATATGAAACAGAAATACCGGTATTTTTTCGTTTTGCTGTACAAATACAGGTATATACAGGATTTATACAGGTTTATACAGAAATACAGGTATATTTGACAGGTATATAAACAGACAAACACATTAATCAATATGTCATCACACATATTACTTAGTGCCCGATCGAGATACATATATACACATAGTCACAAAAGAGCCGAATGTTTCATCATTTCACACTACACATTACAAATCAAGTGTTCGCCGCCTAACTATAATCAAATGTAGTACACATCGGCGATGATGGTGAGCAAGAGCGCGCGGGAGCATGCATGATCATGGAGTCCTCTTCTTGAGCGGCGCCGGGAACGGTTGATAGCCTTCTTTCGTCTTCCACTCCCTGGTGTCATTCTGTGCCTCTAGTCGTTCTTCGATATCCCTCTGACACAACCCTGAAGATGGATTGGGATATATATTGGTTAGTGATATAAATAGAGTATAATTTATTCGTCTAAGTAGAGAGGCAAGACAATCAATCAATTGTCATGGTTGGAAATCATATGGCTATCCTATTTGGGTTTCATAGCATAGCATATATATAATATATAACCCTACACATGCACTTCTATAATACCTCTGGGGTAGTGGTAGGACCCTGATTTGTGAATGACATCCTCGAGGATTATCGTTGACAACTGCAGCCGGATGCGATGGAAGTCTGTTCTGTAATCAGCATCGGTGAGAGAATCCGCCATTTTGGTGTATTCTGCGAGACCAGATGGAATCTTCATTTTCTCGAAATCCCGGACAATCGCTTTAAGATGATGGAGGGCGTAGTAGGCCTCCTTCACGCTGCCATCCAGTTGCTTGATGCAATGGAAGCCGGTCCCATGCTGGAACTTGTGTGTGTTTTCGTCCGTGTAGAATTCCGACTTCTTATGGAAGGGGCCGCCCTTTTGGCATAGGCCTCGAGAGCGTCATCGAGAACACCCTTTATTCTGGTGTATCGTCTCGGCGTGGATTTATTCCCCGAGTCCAAATAAGTGGCAATGGACCACCTCGGGGATACGTAGATGAGTGCGCAGTACTTGTCCCTGCTCAACACAATTGAAACGGAATGTTGGACAAAGGATCAGCGATGGAAGAAATGTACAAGAAGGCATAAGATCCGACGGTGGCGAGCGGATGTGTACTTACTCGAAAAAGAAAGGCAGAAGAAGGGCGTTCTTCCTCTTGTTGGCCAGCATGACCCTTACGAGGTACTCCGTGGCCGTTTCCCGTGTCTTTGATCCTTCCACTAGATGGCTGTCGCGCATGTAGTAGGGATCCACTATCGCGACGTACGGGGTATCATCTCTCCTGATCTTCATCGCCATATCGAGCGCATATAGGCGGATCATGTTATAGTCCAGCCGTTGAGTGTGAAAGAGTTTGAAGATGTCCTCGTACGCTATGAAGAACACATCCGCGGGGTCTTCCTGGACGAAGTCCACCAGCTCGTTTGGCACCTTGACCGCGAACGCCGGGTAACTCGGCTGCTTGTCTTTAAGAAGGAGCTCCTCTAGATGCAAGATAGATTCCTGCAAGGCAATCATGGGTCCTTCTGCAAGGCGGAGCAAGTCCCCAGACAAGATAGGTTTACCAGCTTCATGAACTCGGGGGAAGCCATCCGCACGGGGTGGAATCGTGTCTTCAAGACCCCGGATCTTAGGAGCTGGCTGGCTCGCAGAGGTGGAGGATCCTTTTCTCTTCCTGTGCTTCTTGTTCTTCATCTCTGTGGATTGTGGGGGTGAAGTGAACCCCGCTTTAACAGTTTCTTTCAGTGTGTTAGGGCTGAAAATGTTACCCGGTTGAGCTTGATGATCGCCGGCATCCGGAGGCGTGTCGGTGAAGGCCAGGCGTTGTGTGCATGAAGTGGGACGAGCAGGTTGACCGCGGTGGTCGCGGAAGGGTTCTTCATCCACAAGAGGCATGTACATACCATCCATGCAGGCGCCAGTGTTGATGTAGTCATCGACGTTGACATCATTGTCCTCCTCCTCATTGTCGTCGTTGCCACCAAGTTGAGGTGCAACGGCTTTGTCCTAAACATAAACAATAGCACATCCGTTAGTCGGGAAAGTCGGAAAGTCGGGGAATTCGGAAAGTCAGAACTAACCTTGGACGGTTGCGGTGAAGATGTTCCCAACAACTGTTTGTGGCGGTTGGTGGCGGCGACGACCGGCGGTAGCTTCCGGCCGGTGGTGGCGGCGAGCGGCGGCAGCTTCCGGCCGGTGGTGGCGGCGACCGGCGGTAGCTTCTGGGTGGTGGTGGCGGCGACCGGCGGTTCCTTCTGGGTGGTGGCGACGGCTGCTTGTGGCGCCGGTTCATCCGCAACACCTTTTTGTGGCCGCCTCGACGGGGGCCGAACGACCTGGGGCCGGGGCCTCGAGGTGGCGCCGCCGGTGCGCCTGACCCCATGAAGAACATCCCCAAGACGAATCTGGGTCTTCGGCCATTCCATCATCCACTTCCCGCATTCGCCAAGCTTCATGTGTTTCTCGGCTCCCGGAGGTTGCGTGGGGGGGTCGATGTCATAGAACTCAGGCAGTACCTCGCTCACATTGACTTTCATCACGACCTCGCTCATTCGGGTGTTGTGCATATCGCGGGTCAAAGGTTGTATGATCTTGGCCATTGCGACTTCCTTCAACTCGCCGCCGACCCCCACCCTATGCAGGAGTATGCAAGGCATGTCCTGGGAGTCAACACATGTTGGGCACCATGCATGAGATATGGCAGTCATCAAAGGCATATATAGTCATAGAAGATGTCGCGGACTAACTAATTAGTTACCTTGGTGATGGCGTCGAGCTCGGCTAATGTCGAGACAAGGGCGCCGGTGCCGGCGGCCGGCCTATCATTCTCCGGCCGCTCGTGCGCATTATCATTATTCTCCGGCCTTGGTGTCTGTTGATCCACGACAGGGAGCACCGGTGGGGTCACCAGGACCGGCGACACGTTATTGCTGGAGGTGCTGCCGGCGAAGCTGGGCACGTGTATCGGCCCCTGTTGACCTCTCGCGTTCCAGGCAGCTAACCCCTCCATCAACCCAGGGGGTAACAACGTCCGGAGCTGCTCGTTCACCTTCTCGGCCACTAGCTTGTCCACCATGGTAGAGTCCACCTTTTCTTTCTCTAGTGTCTCCAGCTTCTTCCTTAGCTCGAGAACCTCGGCTCTATCTTTAGCCGGCTTCCTCCTCTCCTTTTTCTTGTCGGTGTCCGTGCTGTAGTACTCGATGAACTTCATCGACGTACCAAAGCCGGTCACACGGCCAGCTGACGTCGGCGGCTTTGACTTGTCCCTCCCCTTGAAAACGTTCATCGCCCGGTTGAAAGTCGTGTCCCACGGGCCGGCCTGAGCCTCCTGGGACGACGGGCCGGCCTCAGCCTCAGCCTTCAACTCAGCCTCCTGCGGACAAAGGAAATAAACGTGAACCCATGTAGAAATCAACGCAAATGGACTTTGAGATATCCGCGGTAATTAAGTTCCTTACCAGCGTTTTCTCGAAATCCAGCACATCTTTATAGTCGGTAACGAATTCCCCCGTCCCCGGCTTCAGATAGTAGCGGGACCGAACAAAGTTCCTAACTTGCTCGTCCGTGATTTTATGCCACATGTTCTCCTTCCCAAGTCTCGCAACCTCGGCATCCTCCTTGTCCCAAACGGGCTGTTTTCCTGCGTAACCGCCGCTTCCCAAATGGTGGTTACCTAAGTTCAGTGCCCGCATTTTCTTCCCCCACTCGGTCCATTTTTCAGCCTCCGGAGATGCCAAGGACAACTTCAATGCCTCGAACTCTTCTATGTCGATGTACGGCTCTTTGGCACTGATCTCTTCCCAGCTAAGACCCTTTTCAATCTTCGCCTTCACCCGGCCTCTCCAGCTGGTCAAGGCGGTGTTCATCTTCGTGATGGCGAAGTTGTCCACCTTTTTGTTTCCATCATCCGGGAAAATGTATCGTTCGTGAAGCTTATTGAGGAGTTGTGTGCGCAAAGCCTCATTCTCCGCGCTCCTGAGGTCATATGTGTTGATCGACACGGTTTCCCGGAGGATGCACCCTAGTTGCATGCCGTACCCTTTTGCGATGTTCCTAGGCTCCTGTGGTTGGCCACTTAAGGAGACCTTAGTGAACGTGTCTGTGATGGGGGCCACCGCATTCGGTGTCCGGTCCTTCCTCTGCTTCTTATGCCTCTTAGCGGTCGGGTTACCACCACCACCGCCATCCGTGTGGTCGCCACCCCCGACATCCGTGTGGTCGCCGCCCTCGGTGGTGGTGGTTGCGTCCCCATCTCTGTCGGTGTCCTCCGCATCCTCCGCATCCTCCATCTCTAACAGAAAGTCACCATCGCCGTCACGAGCCAGTTCGGCGGCCTCCGCATCCTCCATCTCCGGGTTATTCACTTCCCAGAACGGCTTGTTCTTTTCTCTAGCTTGTTCTTCGACGCTCATGTGCTTAGAAGGACCGGCCTCGGAGGACATGTTTGCACTGCATTGAAAAAGAGGAAAAAAGTTAGTACAACAAATATAACAAAAGCATCACTTAATTTAGTACTAAGATACCCCGGCCCATGCATTAGCCGCAATACCCCATATGTCCTATTTTTAGCAAAGTCATGCTAAATTTCACGAAATTTTTTGGCATGACCTTTGCTAAAAATAGGACATATGGAGTACCCGAATTTGCCGGAACGGAAGTTAATCGACGTTCCGGCAATCTCAAGGGCCTCACGGGGTACCTGCAAACATTTCACAAAAAATATCCACATGCCGGCCGGCATCTTCACGACACGATGGTCGGAGCACAAACAACCACGACACGATGGTCGTGGACACATATCCTCATGCACATACATCACCACATCCACATCCACATCCACATCCACATCCACATCCACATCAAGGGAGAGAGGAACTACCTCGGGTAGGGAAGGGAGGCTCGGGTCCGAGATCGGCATGGTGGAGGTGCTCCTCGTGGTGCTGCAATAAATTAACAAAACCATGATTTAGCATCTACCACAAGCTGAGGAGATTGGTTTACAGGATTGGTTTACAGGATTATCAAAACATAGCATAGTAACAACACATGCGTATGATAGAAAGGAGGTTCTTTGTGCATAAAAAAGTAGTAAAAAGGAGGTTTGAGTGGATTATGAAATCCCTTTGTATTCCCTTGGAAACCAAAACCAAAGGAAAATTGCTCCATTTTGTCTATGCTCCATTCTTTTATTTACTAAGATACAACAGCTACAAGATTTTATTTTCAGTTAATGATCAGTATAGACCTGTTTGAACAACCATAACGAGCTTACCAATCAGAATTCAGAATAATGCAAGTTTTGATTATTTCGGCAGTCTACCATTCCATTAGTGCAAAAGAGTACGTGTTCTATAGTTCCCGTTAAAATAAATGCAAATCATCATCATTGTCGCTAAACAACTTCATTTATGCAGTGGCCAGATTTCTTAGTAAATAAATTCCTATGGGAGAAATAGTTTTAAGACTTCAGTTACATGAGAAAAACTATATTTTTTACTGCTCTAAACAGTTATCACTATGCCGATGGTGAGTGAAGGAAGGAGGGATATGTGCAATCCGATTCTTTAAGCTTTGGGCACGGGCGGTGATGGCTCCCATGATCACTACTAGCTAGCTTGGCATTGAGAGGTCTACATGCGATGGATGCATGGTCCCTTGCAAGATATAACACATTATACACACACCACTACAACCACCAGACTTAAGGCTGGAGAGAGGTAGGCCTGAAGCAAGCAAGAACCCACCACCATTCCTCCCCTTTTTGTTTTGCTCCTCTCTTATCTTCTCTCCCCCCATACTCAACTCTCCCCGCACACAGAAGCAATGGCGTACGTACATCACTGAAAACACGCTCACTACATCAACTCCTAAATGTTTTGTTGACAGCCATGTGCTAGTACACACATTTCATCAAGCACCTAGTGTGCAACCATGGCAGGAGAGGGAGGGGAGGGAGAGAGGGGCAGTACCTCGGCGAGGATGGCGAGTTGAGGTCGTCGGTGGCTCGTGGCTGGCCCAGGGCGGCTCGACGGCGAGGGGAGGGGAGGGGAGGTGAGGTGACGGCGGTGTTGTGGAGGGGGAGGGGAGGGGAGGGGTAGGGGCTGGCGGTGGCGCGGCTCGGGCGGTGGCGCGGTCGAGCACGGCCGCGTGGTGGGCGGCGGCGCGGCTCGGGCGGGGCGGCCGAGGCGCAGGGGATCGAGGTCGCCGGCGACGGGGAGTTGCGGCGGCGTCGAGGGCGATGGGGAGTGGCGCGCTGTAGTACTTAGCGAAATTTGGAACGAAGAGGCAGCGCGGGGGCGGCCCCACATGTAAGTGGAGGCGTTCTATTTCTGTGGCGCACCGTTTTAGGGATGCGCCACAGAATAAGGGAATTCTGTGGCGCATCGGCAGAGGGATGCGCCACAGAAATATCTGGGCCTAAAAAATAAAAAGATGTGCTGCTGTATCAGAACACAAACACACACACAGCCCAGTGGTGGATGCGCCACTTCAATTAACCTGGGCAAGCCAGGTTCGAATCCTGGCTGCCTCAGTTTTTTTTTAAATCCTGGCAAATATTTTTGTGGCGCATCACTATGCCGATGCGCCACAGAATTCCCATATTCTGTGGCGCATCAGTTAGTGCATGCGCCACAGAATGTGTGTGCCAGAACTGCTAAAAAAATATATTTTTTGGTTAAATTTAAAGAAAGAACACGTACTACACACAATTGTTAGTAGACCATTATGTCAATTCATTTAATGCATATATATGGTCTTGCATTGTCTCACACACAATGTCTCATACATATTCATTATCATACATATATATGCTTGCATTGCATTGTCTCTCACACACACACACAAAGTCTCTTCTTCGTCTTGGTTCCGCGAGCTAGCTTCTTTCTTTCCCTTCTTTGCGGTTGAAAACTTTAGGCCGGTCACCTTGAGATTTCTTCGCGTGAACGGACAACCTTTAGTAGGTAGGGAGGTCTTCCTTCTTTGTGTACTAGTAGTAGGCATGTCGAAGAACTTGTCGAATTCCTCCTCGATCTTTGGCTCGTTGTCCAAGTCTTGCTCGGTGGCGCCTCCTTCCATTCCGATGATGCTCCTCTTGCCCCTCCTCACGACAACACGGCTAGGCTTTGACGGGTCGGTAATGAAGAAGCATTGCTCAACTTGGCTAGCGAGTACCCATGGCTCATTTTTCGCGGAGGCGTTCTTCGATTTGGCATCGGGTATTACCATGGTGGTGAAATACCGGCCTTCTTTGACGACGTCCTTGGCCCATCTTACACGGAACATTGGCACCAACTCTCCACAGTAGTTGAGCTCCCATATGTCCTCAATCCTTCCGAAATATCTTTCCTTGACAGTAGCCTCCTCATCGCCGTAGGATAGCATAGTTACTCCTGAGTTTTGATATTCCGACTTCTTGTCCTTTTCCTCGGTGTAGAATCTGTAGCCGTTGATGTCGTACGCCTGATAGGTCTTTACGTTGTGCGAGGGACCCCGTGATAAGGAGAATATGAGTCTTTCATCTTCCGTAGATGGTGCTTTGTTCTTTGCTAGCTCCAGTTGCTTTTGCTTGAACCAACGCGTGAAGCTAGAGTTGTGCGCTCTGGTTACGTCTCCCTTCTTCCTCGGCCGGCCCAGTTTGATGTAATGTTGCTCGAGTAAGCATTTGTGCTGTTCCACCCAAGTTTCGATCAATTGTAAGTGTTGTAGCGCGACCCGGTGAGCCCTGTCGAAGTCGTCCTTTCGACCCTGCATGCTGACAAAGGTTGAGCTGGTGCCCTCTCGGTGACCATATCCATTGAGCCTGCCGAAGTGTTTCCTCGTGGGGAGACCAACATCCTGGTTCTCGGTGCTTAGATAATTCTGGCAGAAGGAGATGCACTCGTAGGTTAGAAAGCCCTTGGCCATGCTTGCGTCTGGATGGGACCTGTTGCGGACGTATCCTTTCATGACACCGTTCATCCTTTCGAACGGCATCATGTAGTGCATGAACGTTGGCCCGAGCTGCCTGATGTCATCAACGACATGGAGAAGGAGATGCACGCAGATATCAAAGAATGCTGGCGGGAAGTAAATCTCGAGCTCGCATAGTATCAGCACGATCTCTTCCTCTAGCCTGTCGAGCTGCTTCACGCCGATCGACTTCCTGTTGATGACGTCGAAAAAGTTGCAAAGGGCAAGCAGCGTATCACGGACGTGCTCGTCCATTATCCCTCGAATCGCAACGGGAAGTATCTGCGTCAACAGCACGTGACAGTCGTGAGACTTCATCCCGCTAAACCTCTTCTTCGTTCCGTCCAGATATCTGCTTATCTGCCCCGCGTAACCATGAGGAAATTTGACTCCTAGGAGACACATGTAGAATTGCTCGAGCTCCTCCGGACTCATAGTGAAGCACGTAGCGGGAAGCACCACAGTGTTCTTCTTTACCCTTTTGCGGCGACCTTGAGTCCCTTCCGTCTGATCATCATCATCATCATCGTCATCGCTATCGGGAGCCTGAAGATCTTTCCTGACACCAAGCCATTTCAGATCGTATCTTGCTTTCGTCCCATCCTTGGTCTTTTCCGGCATGTTGGAAAGAGTGCCAAGCAGAGCCTCGGTGACATTCTTCGTAATGTGCATCATATCGAGGCTATGTGGCGTCTTGAGGACCTTCCAGTACTCCAAGTCGTGGAAAACAGACCTCGCTTTCCATACACCCAGCAGCGGATCTACCTTCGGTCGTTTCTTTCCCGGCGCGGGGCACTCCTCCCAATTTTTCAACAGCTCGTCGATTTCTGTGCCGCTCCTCGGCTCGGGCTTCTTCGATCTCGTCCTTACCATTGAACAGTTCACCGCGTTTTCTCCACGGGTGATCCATGCGAAGCCACCTTCGAGCCCCTGGGTACACGGTTTTCGAAGACCCGGGATTCCTTGGTAGCTGGAGATGCGGGGTCTTATCCATGCACCTGACACATGCGCAGAATCCGTGGCCTACCTGGGCCGATACATATGAGCAACCAGGATAGTCCTGCACCGTCGTGAGCAACGCGGCTCTCATGTCGAAATAATCTCCAGTGTAGGCATCCCACGTACGGGCTGGCGTCTCCCACAACGTGGCTAACTCCTCTTTCAACAGCGCGAGATACAGATGTATGTGGACACCTGCTTGTTTCGGCCCCTGAATGAGAATACTCATGTGTATGTACCTTTGCTTCGTGCACAACCACGGGGGAAGGTTGTAAGGCCATACAAACACGGGCCAGGTGCTATGCGTGCTACTCTGGTTGCCGAACGGATTGAGTCCATCGGTGCTCATACCGAGCCTGACGTTCCTTGCGTCGCCTCCGAAATTTCCGACGGCGTCCAACTCTTGCCACTGGCTAGCGTCTGAAGGGTGTGTAAGGATCCTGCCCTTCTCCGGATCTTCTTCGGGCTTCTCCCTTTCCGCGTGCCATTGCATGAGCTTTGCTTCCTTAGGGTCCACGAAGTACCGCTGCAGACGGGGAGTGATAGGAAAGTACCATACCACTTTTCGAGGAACTTTCTTCCCACGGCTCTTGTACCGTCCTTGGCCGCACACCGGACATGTGGTTCTGTCCTCGTACTCGCCCCGATAAATTGCGCAATCATTGATGCAGGCGTGGTATTTAACGTGCGGTAGGTCAAGAGGGCAAACGACTTTCTTGGCCTCCTCGATACTAGTTGGCAATGTGTTCCCCTCGGGAAGACGCTCGTGCAAGAATTGCATGTTCTTGTTGAAGCTCGCGTCGGTCCATTTGTTTCCCGACTTCATCTCCAGAGCATCAAGCGTTACTTGCAAGCGCGTATCCTGTGGCCGGCACCCAGGATACAACGGAGTCTTCCCGTCTATCTCCATTTGCGCCAGCTTGGCTTTCTCTCTAACGGTGCTCGCGTTCTTGAGGAGCAGTTCTTGAACATGGACTCCATCAAGGCCGACATTAGCGAGCTCTGCGGCGTGTTCGCGTCTTCTCCACCACCATCATGACCATGTCCGTCGGCATCTCCTTCGTCACGATCATCTTGCCCGCCCTCGTCTTCAGGCGCAACATTTGCTGTCGGCGCTTGGTTGAAGCCTTCATGAAACCGCGCCTGAGCAGGTGTTCCTCCAATTGTCCGGAATCAGGGTCGATCCATCTCACAAATTTGCAACTTCTACACGGACATCGTATCTGGCGCCCGTTGCACCGATCATTTCCGCCTTCGCTTCTTCCTTGTAGTTGTTGATTCGATTGGAGCTCATCTTGATGACCATGGTCGCCTACGCGGTATACATATAGAGTATGTGTTATTAATTAGAATTAATTAACCGCAACATGCACACACACACATACAAGCTTCTCATGCGGGAAATCGGAAAGTCGGAAATGTTCGACGAAAAAATTCGGCATGACTTCCCCTAAAAGTAGGACATATGTGGTGCAAAAATTTACCGAAATGGAAATGAATCAACATTTCGGCAAACATCCATGCACCACGCCGGCGCAAGCAAAGATTCATGCAAACCACACACACAAGTTTCATGCATAGATCCGTTCAACAATAGTTTGCTTCATGCAAACCACACACAATCGCCCGCCGACAAGTTTCTCATGCCTTTAACAAACATCCATCCAACAATACCCACCTAGTAGATCTAGATCCGTTGCCGAGACGTGACCGTGATCGATGAGAGAGAGTGTGTGGTGATGGAGAGAAAATTGTGGACAAAAAGAGAGGAGGAGAATATATATGGAGGCTCTCCCAAGCCTCACCAATTATATATCAAATAAATTAGGTTTAATAACAAATAATGGAGAATAGGATGGTCAAAATGGCATGGGAGAGAGGAGGAGCTCGAGCTAGATGGGAGGATGAAGAAGGTCACATGGGGGTGCCACCTTTTTGTAGATCTGGGCCAACTTTCTGTGGCGCATGGTGTTTGATGCGCCACAGAAAGTTAACATTCTGTGGCGCACCGTGGCTGGTGCGCCACAGAAACCCAACTTTCTGTGGCGCATGATGCTTGATGCGCCACAGAAAGTAGGGTTTCTGTGGCGCACCAGCCACGGTGCGCCACAGAAATTCCCCAGATGGACCCTGGCCCAATGATTGCACGTGGGACCCACAGGAATTCTGTGGCGCATGGTGTCTCATGCGCCACAGAAGTCTGTTTCTGTGGCGCATCTGTGGACATGCGCCACAAATGTTTACTTTCTGTGGCGCATGGGCAAAACATGCGCCACAGAAAGTGGCTAATTTCTGTGGCGCACTAGCATCCATGTGCCACAGAAATAATTCTGTGGCGCACGAATTAATGGTGCGCCACAGACTGGCAACCTCTCTATAACCCTTTTCCTAGTAGTGAGAGGAAATGGACCTGATGGCCATAACCATAACAATGGACAGCACCGTCCAAATCCAGAACACAAGAGGGATGTCAGCCAAGTGACTTGCTACAAGTGCAAGAACAAGGGCCATTATGCCACTGAGTGCCCAGAAAATAAGGTGGAAGTAGCTGCCAAGCCCAACCCATTCCAGAAGGGACATGTGAACCACGTCAACATGGAGGAAGTATTTGATGAACCCGATGCAGTGATTGGTACGTTCCTACTCAATTCATGTCCAGCATTAGTCTTATTTGATACTGGAGCATCGCATTCATTCATTTCAAGAGCATTTGTAAACAAACATGGGCTAATGGAGGAAAGCATAGGGGAAGCTATTAGAGTAAGTTCTCCTGGTGGAGAGATGATAGTAAACTCCGGGTGTAGACAGTTAAACTTGAGGATAGGAAGACATCAGTTTCCTGCGGACTTGATCATCCTAGAAACCCAAGGCTTAGATGTTATTCTAGGGATGGATTGGATGACTCGTTTTGAAGGAATCATAGACTGTGCAAATAGGGCTATCACACTCACCACACCAGAAGATCAAGTTCAGATCAAAATTCGAACTGAAGAAAGTTAGGCTGAATTCTCTTAAGGGGGATAGCCTAGGTGATGTTCTTATAGTCAGGGAATACCCAGATGTATTTCCAGAAGAACTACCGGGAATGCCACCCGATAGAGATGTAGAGTTCCTCATTGAACTGAAACCGGGTACGGGACCAATAGCTAAGAGACCATACCCAATGGCCACTGATGAATTGAAAGAACTCAAGAAACAACTTGAAGAGTATCTGCAGAAAGGATTTATCCGTCCAAGTTCATCACCATGGGGAGCACCAGTCCTTTTCGTTGAGAAGAGAGATAGGACGCAGAGGCTAGTCATGGACTACCGTGATATAAATGAGCAAACCATCAAAAATAAGTACCCACTGCCCAAAATCAATGAGCTCTTCGATCAATTAGAAGGAGCTACTGTGTTTTCAAAAATCCATCTTCGATCAGGGTACTTTCAAATGAAAGTTAGAGAGATGGACATACCCAAGACCGCAATTGTCACTAGATATGGCTCGTATGAGTACACAGTAAGGCCTTTTGGGTTGACAAATGCTCCGGCCTATTTCAGGAACATGATGAATAAGGTGTTCATGGATTTTCTAGACAAGTTTGTTGTTGTCTTCATTGATGACATCTTAGTCTACTCCAAAAGCCACAAAGAGCATGAAGAACATTTACGCTTGGTATTGCAAAGACTCCGAGAACATAAGTTGTATGCCAAGTTCAGTAAGTGTGAGTTTTGGTTAGAACAAGTTAGTTTTCTAGGACACGTGGTGTCTAAAGAAGGAATATCAGTGGACCCCGAGAAAGTTTCTGCTGTGACCGATTGGAAACCACCAAATAATGTTGGTGAAATCCGCAGCTTTCTGGGACTAGCAGGATACTACCGGAGATTCATTGAGAATTTCTCCAAGATTGCCAAGCCTATGACTGAATTGCTGAGGAAGGGGAAGAAGTATGAGTGGACAGAAGCTTGTGAGGCCAGTTTTCAAGAATTGAAGAAGCGCTTAGTATCAGCACCAGTCCTGTGTCTGCCCGACCTGGAGAAAGACTTCCAAGTATATTGTGACGCTTCACATCAAGGTCTCGGCAGTGTGTTGATGCAAGGAGGCAAAGTAGTATCTTATGCCTCAAGGCAGCTCAAGAAACATGAAGTCAATTACCCCACTCACGATCTGGAGTTAGCTTCTGTAGTTCATGCCCTGAAGATATGGAGACCCTATTTATGGGGGAAACGTTGTGAAGTATTCACGGACCATAAAAGTCTCAAATACTTCTTTACTCTGAAGGAAATGAACATGCGTCAAAGACGCTGGCTGGAATTGATCAAAGACTATGATTTAAGTCTGCAGTATCATCCAGGAAAAGCCAATGTCGTAGCTGATGCATTGAGCCACAAGCCCTATGTAAATGGGCTCACGGCAGGTGAATTGCCTGAAGACCTATGCAAGGCCTTTAAGGACCTTAGGTTGGAAGTAGTACCCGAAGGATTCTTAGCATCATTAGAAGTACAACCTCTTTTGATGGACAGAATCAAGGAAGCCCAGAAAAGTGATAAAGTGATGGAAGAAATCAAGAAGAATCTGAGTAAAGGCAAGGCCAAAGGTTTTCGGGAGGATGAAAACGGAACTGTGTGGTATAAGGAACGTATATGCGTTCCCGAAAATGATGATCTCAGGAAGTTGATACTTCAAGAAGCTCATGACTCACCCTATTCCATACATCCGGGTAACACCAAGATGTATATGGATGTGAAGGAAAGATTCTGGTGGAACAATCTGAAGAGGGATATTGCTGAATACATTGCCAAGTGTGATGTGTGTAGTCGTGTGAAGGTGGAACACCAAAAGCCAGCATTGTTGCTACAACCCTTACCAGTACCGGATTGGAAATGGGAACAGATTGGGATGGATTTCATCACGGGTCTGCCCAGAACCAAATCAGGGTATGATTCTATATGGGTTATTGTTGACCGTCTGACGAAGGTAGCTCACTTTGTGCCTGTGAAGACTACCTATACCAGTGCCAAGCTAGCTGACATCTACATGAAGAGAATTGTGTGTCTGCATGGTGTTCCCAAGAAGATTGTGTCAGATAGGGGTACCCAATTCACTTCTCATTTCTGGAAGCAGTTACATGAATCGTTGGGAACCAGATTAGAGTTTAGCACAGCTTTTCACCCACAGATGGATGGACAGACTGAAAGAGTAAATCAAATCCTAGAGGATATGCTGAGAGCATGTGCTCTAGACTATAAGTCTAGCTGGGATGAAAATCTTCCATATGCTGAGTTCTCTTACAACAACAGCTATCAGGCAAGCATAGAGATGTCCCCATTTGAAGCTCTGTATGGAAGGAAGTGCACTACACCATTACTGTGGAGTGGCGTAGGAGAACGTAGCTTGTTTGGACCTGACATAATCAAGGAGGCTGAAGAAAAGGTTAGACTGATTAAGGACATGTTAAAGATAGCACAATCCAGGCAGAAGAGTTATGCTGACTCCAAACGAAGGGAAGTCACCTACGAGGTGGGCGATAGAGCCTATCTTAGAGTCTCACCTTTACGAGGAGTGAAGAGGTTTGGAATCAAAGGAAAATTGGCACCACGATTCATTGGACCCTATAAAGTCCTGTCCCGCAAAGGAGAAGTGGGATATGAGTTGGAACTTCCAGAAGCTCTCTCCGCAGTTCACAATGTGTTCGATGTCAGTCAGTTGAAGAAGTGTCACCCAGAAATGGCAGAAACACCGTTGAGAGATACAGTGCCACTAGAGGAAGTACAGTTGGAAAGTGATCTCACTTATGAGGAGAAGCCCATAAAGATTCTGGAGACAGCCGAATGTGTCACCAGAACCAAGACCATCAAGTTCTGCAAGGTTCAGTGGAATCATCATACAGAGGAAGAAGCAACTTGGGAAAGAGAAGATGATCTTAAGGAAGATCACCCTCACCTATTTGCTAGCCAATCCGAATCTCGAGGGCGAGATTCATCTTAAGGGGGTAGGTTTGTAACATCCCAATTTTCACAAAAAAAAAATTCAAACATGGCATGCATCATCACTTTGCATTTTGCATTTGCACTTTTATGCAAATTTTTACAAAGAAATAAAAACTTTTGTAGTTAAAATATCTCAAAAATATTTCCAAATAGTCTAGTTTGATAAAGTTTAGTTTTACAAATTTTTACAAATTTGTTTGAATCCATTTGGATGTATTTTTTAAAAGATATAAAAATTTCCAGAAAAAGAAAAAGGAAAAAGAACAAAAAAAAGCGAGAGGGAAGATGGCCACCCTGCCCGAGCCAACCCAGCCCAACTCTTCCCTCGCGTGTAGCGCAGCGCGGCCCAGCCCAGCAAGCAGTCCACCCGGCCTTTTTTTCTCTTCTCTCGCTGACAGGTGGGACACACCTGTCAGGGTCGTCTCCTTCCTCAAATTACGCCCACGACCACGTCCGAAAAATGGCAGAAATCAATCCTTTGATTGCCGGCGATTTACTGCACCAATTACTTCCCCGTTTGTTCCTACTTAACCACCACCTCCTCCTCCCTCGTTTGCCCCAAACCTCACAGCCCGAGAGCCCCCAGGCTGCTCGTACGCATCCACGAAACACCGCCACGGCCGCCGGCTGTATGGACCCCTCGTACCGAAGTCCGAGAAGTCCACGTTATGTAAAATAGATCACGATCCTAATGATCAGTGCATCGCAATCACATAGCCAACATGGTATCAAGAGTTACATCATTCAAGTCGTACGAATAAAAGTCTTACAACACAAGTGGTCACATGACCAAGTCTGCAAATCATCGTCACGCAGGACGGAATTAACTACGATACAGCGGAAGCTCGTGGCTAGCGTCGGCCCTCGTCTCCAACGGACGCAACCCCACAAGTGCAGTTGACCGGTGACAGCTAAGCGGCGTAGTCGTCGACATACTCCTCCTCCTCGGCATAGGCCTCCTCGTAGAAACCTGGACGTTTGAATATCCAGGGACACAGCCATGAGTACAACTACGTACTCGCAAGAGCACCACCAGGCTTAAGTTTTCATGATAATGCAATAAAAGCGTTTTCGAAAACTGGGATAGCTGCTATATATGACTATAGGGCTTAATTTTCGCAAACGATGCTTTTAGACATAGAGAATACAACATCTCTATATCTTTGTTGAAAAAGGCATCTGGAGATATAATCCTCCTTATTTCAGAAATGGCAGAAAAACCATTTCCAAGTTTGAAAACATTTTTATAAAACCTTTTTAAACCCTAGGATAGGGATGCCCCTTTTTCCTTTCCGGGTTCCGACTGGTTGACTCCCCGAGACCAACCATCTTCTCCCAAATCCGTACCTCCCAGGTACCTCCTTGATGTCTCCTTTCTTCTTCGCCGAAAACAGTTTCTTTTTAAAGCATAAAATTGCCCATACGCCTAGATCGGGGACCTTTCCAACCGTCCATGACCGCGGACACGGCTATTCGAATAGTTTTACACTCTGCAGAGGTGGTGCACTTTCACCACACCAAACAGTCATTCCGCCGTGATCAGCCATGGTCCTCATACGACAGTATGCGGGGTTTCGGATAACATGATCAAAGCTTTTCACTATGTCGAACCTAGTACAGAGCCTCCTCTTCAGTGGGTCTGAATCTCCCCGGCACCCAGTGGAGATGGCCATCGTATCGATCCGGTCCCTCCAAGCAACACTGCGCCATGACAGGAGGCCCACTGTTTGCAACCAGCAGCGATCCAGACTCGAACTGGATCCCGCATTTAGATAACTTGGTTCAGAGAGCCCCGCTCTCCTAAGCAATTTGAGGCGCTCCATACTAAGATAAACAAGTTTCCGGCTAAGCCCTACCCATCTCAGGTAATGTGGTTGCACGGGTTAATTGTTCGGGCGGCCGCTAGGGCAGTACTTTGTTTTTCAAAAACATCTCCACCTCCGACTGCTCCCAGCAGCTCGGGTTTTCGTAAACATCTCCGATTGCTCCCAGCAACTCGATTTTTATAAAACACTTACTCGCCGATTGCTCCCAGCAACTCGGGTTTTTCCTCCGAAAACATTTTATCAAAACCAGGCTCCCATCCTATAGTTTGGAGATAAGAATATACAGATATACTATTAGAAAATATAATTTTCTTGATAGGGCCTTCAGTAGAAGGCTTCTCAAGTAAAGACTTATTCTTATAAAACCTATTATATACTAGTAGATATCTTTTGGCCAAACAATATTTTGTAAAATAGTTTTTGGGTGGCAAGCTGCCACAAAGGAAATATAAAACATGCATTATTTTATTTTGAAAACAAAACATGCTTGTAAAAGTAATAGGATTTCAGTAGAGTGGTGAGGTGGCTTGCCTTGCTCAGCAAAATGTCCCTGATCTTGCTCAGCTTCGTAGACCTGTTCAGTTTCCACGTACTGCTCCTCCTCTTGCGGATCTAATGTACCGGAAAAATAAACGGAACTACCGTCACTCTAAGAAGCGGGTTGACAACAATCTAAAGTAAGTAAACCATACAGCAAGCACTTCAACACAAACAGCCTTTGAGTATATAACTCTAAAGCAATCCTAAACACAAACAAGACAATAAACGAGTAATCACAAACACTAGATGCTAAGATGATTATGCTAAAAGAATAATAGTGAGGGACACTACAATACTTAAACGAAACAACAATCCTTGTAACTCACAACATTCTCTGGACAAGGATTTTAAGACAAACCTAAACACAAACAATATAAGACAAACAATAAAAATGGTCTTTTATTAGCAAATAAGTTGCTGTTTTGGAGGAAAATCCACAAATCCTAAAATAATGCCCCTAAAAATCTATCCTTCTACCACAGTACTGCCATAAGTCATACCAAACTAGGAGAATTGGATTTGCATCAAACATCACACCAAACAGGAATTAAAAATCCCACAATAGCTACTGGTCACAAAACCAAAAGAATTAAAACTCCAGTTCTAGGAACCTCCTGCATGCAAGGTTAAATTCTATGGAAAGGTATGGATTTTACCTTTCTGTACAAATGGGATTCACTCAAAAATATTACTCCTAGCTCAAGATATCACAAAAAGAGTGGAAATTACACTTTCTACTAGATTTAAAATGCCACACAAAATATAATCCATTTTTATACCAAACAAGTTCTGCATGTTTAAGAAAACATCACAGCACCCACTAAAAATACTCCTAACCAACATGCATGTATAGATCTACCACAAAAGATTTAATCTAACAACACAAATTAATAGAAACTGCAAAAGATTAAAAGCATTAGCTAAAAAAAAGAAAAGGGCCGTGCTCGGGCCAGATCTGGCCGAGCCCAGCGCAGATCCGCCGCGCGCGCGAGATGGGCCGGCCCATCTGCGCCGCGCTGCGCAATCCAGCGCGCGGGAACAGCCCGCGGGGGCGGTTTGAACTGGGCCGTTGATCTCACGATCAACGGCTCACGTCCGTCTTCTTCAGCGCGACGCGCCCGACAGCGGCCGCGGACAGGGAAGGACGGCGACGGCGAGGGGCTCACCTAGGGGCCGTGCATGCGACACTGGCGGGCTGAGGATGAAGGAGGGGGTCTAGGGAGAGGCTCGGGCGTGGACGGCGTCAGCTGGGGTGGCCAGAATCCATGGCGACGGCGGCGGCGTGTTCTTCGGGTCGAGGATGGAGGCGACGTCTCCGGCGGCCCCTGGGCAAAAAGAAGGGTGATGGAGTGAGCTCGTGCAGAGGGGAGTTCAGCAGACCGAAAATGGCGAAGAATAAGGTAGGAAGTCGACGGCTACGGCCGTGCTTTGCCGGCGGCGACCTTCTGGTTTTTCGGAGGATCTCGAGCAGCAGAGGGCACGGGAGTGGGCAGGGCGACTAGGGTGGAGAGAGGGGGTGTGTGTGCATGGTCTGAGTGAGGAATGGAGAGCAGAGAGGCACGGGGTCGGGTTTTTGGACAGGGGCGTCTTCTCGGGCTCGTTCGGACCAGGGGGTCCAAGGAGAGGGAGAGGGGCACGTCCATTGGCTCGAGTGGGCGGTGGAGAGGAGGACAGAGAGGGCTTGGTCATGGGCGACGTGCTCTGGCAGTGGGAGAGGAGGGAGTGAGCTCCGATTGGGCAGGGAAGAAAAAGAGAGAAGATGAGTGGAGGGGTGAGGTGGATGGGAGGCTGGCAATAGGGGCCAGGGAGAGGTGGTGGTGTCTCTCTCCTTGTCACCAGGCAGAGGGACGTTGGGGGAGAGAGAGAGATTAGGGTTTTAGATGGTTAGTGATGAGTGCCTTAGGTTAACATGATGCCATGTTCAACCCCAAGTATTAAGCAACAAGGGGGCTAATTATGGTTAACAAGAATTCCCTAAGTAAGAACAGGTGATGGAGAAGAGAGAGGTGTAGGTGCATTGCCCAAAGGGGTTCTGGTTTGCTTAGGGAAAGAATTGAAAAATTGAATCCAACATAAGTCAAAAGGTCACAGGTTTGACTAGCCTCCTAACCCTACATGGTTTAGTGATCAAACAATTTTGTAAATTTCACAGAAGGGTATGGTTGGACACCAGGGATGTTGAAAAAGAGGTAAGATGGGTTTCAAGTCCAAAAAGAATAAAAGAAACACAAAAGCTAAGTCTCTAGAAAAGCTAAAAGTTAACAGGAGTGAAGATATATTTTCTATCTATATAAAATAGAAATTTTGTAAATATCAACACCAAACAATTCTACAAGAGGTAATACATTCCACTCAAGCAAGACAAGCAAAACAAACATTTAGATACCAAATCAAATCATGTGCATCAAATGATGCTACAATAAATCACCACATGAACACTCATAAAATAGCACACTCAAGTCAAGAAATTCAAACACAAACCCAATAGGGAAAACAACAAGCATTTGGAGAAACCACCAACTTCCAAAAGTGTATTGTAAAGTTGGTGAGGTGGTGGTCAATATGGGCATGACAAGTTTTAAGGATAAGTGGGTAAATCCATCCTTGGTAATCTTTTCAAAAGAAGTTTAAATTAAGAGGTTTTAAATAAGGGTTGCTAACACTAGCAACATATTAAACTCAAAATATATTAGGACTCATTACATGGTCCTTTATTGTTTTGCAAACATATAACTTTTGGAAATACTTTTATTTTCTCAAATAGTGGGTCTTTGGATAGTTGCTAAAAGCAAAACATCATGGTATAAGAAGTTGGTTGAAAAAAAAATAAGATAGGAGAAGATATACGGACTATTTTACTTGCCAAGACATTGATCACAGAGGTCATATTAAAACTAGGTGAGTTTCCACTGTTGATAAATAGAGAGCTCATCAACACAAACACAAGACACACCCATAAACAAGACATTTCAAAAAGTTTTTGACGACCCTAAATTTTGGGTCTTTTATAAACAAGTTTTTCAAGCTTCCAAAATTTGGGACGTTACAGACCTTCCCCCCTTAAAAGAATCTCGTCCCGAGATTCCTAAGCGTGTACTAAGAGAGTGCAAGGTTAGTGGGTTTGTTGCTCCTTCATCTTCCGGGGTTGTTGATTCTCAACTGAGGTCTCCTTGTCGATATGTCATCGGATTTTCTTCCGGAAGGCTTTTGGTTTCTGCTGAAGGTGCTGTCATGAAGGTCGATGCTGATTAGCGTTCTTGTTGTGTTGACTTCAAATACTCCAGAGTTAGGGCGCAAAGGACAGTTTGCCAAAACTCCCTAGTAAAACTAGCGTATGTCTTCCCCCCTTAAAAAGAGGCCTTGAAGGGTTGATGTTGATGGTATAGATTGTTGCCGACTTCAAGGTGTTGTTGGTATTGAGTATCATGATGATCTTCATCTTGGTCGTAGCTCCGCGGTGCTTGCGGTTGGTGTAGACACTTGTCCAGATATTGCCGTCTTGAGGGGTTAGCAGTTAAATATCCGCCAACAGTTTTCAAGCCTCACAGGGGTGTCAGGTCCGTAGGCTTGACTCTCTCCGGTTTTTCCTAAAAGTTAAAGGGTGCTACAAGCTACTAAAGACGTCTAAACTAGCTTAGGGGTAGGTGTTGTCGACTGCAACGGTCTTCAGGCCTTTCGTCGTTCTTGGCGTCTTGCTGGACATGATGTCTTCTATTGTGTCCACCTTCGGTTTAGCAGACGAAGAAAGTTGATGAAGTCTTCCTTGGTTCTTGGGCTTCATGACGCTTCGCACTAATCCTCAAAGGTCGGTTGTATTTAAATTAGCTCAAAAGATTAGTGAAGGTACTTCTTGCTATTTGTCTCTAGTCGGGTAATTTGAGTTAATAAGGTTGGCGCATAGAAGGCACTGGAGACACTGGCTTCATGGTACATCTTCATGTAGACGATCTTCCGTGTTGGTTGTCTCCGTTTGTTGCTGACGTCGATCTCCTTTGTACATCATGGCTTGAGGGCTTCATAAAATCTTCTAAAAGTAGTGGCTCATACAGATCTTTGAGTCCTCCTTGTTGCCATCTGGAAGTGAGACTTCTGTTGGCGCCTCTTTTCTTGTCTTGGTTTGTAGGTCTTGAGGAGGTTAGTTAGTTAGCAACAAGACAAACTGGTGTTAGATTTTACTCTAAAGTTGAATACGTTAAGTTAGTGATGGTATACTTGTGATTCAAAAGGTTAATTAAACTAGGCAGGTCCCGTCACTTCACGGGGATGGGCTTCCTCCGGTGGTCTTCTATATCAGGTGCGGTTAAAAGCTCTCATGTGCCAAAGTTTAGATCAAAGGCAAAACATTTTAGAGAGGTTTTCTACACAAGTTTTTGAAAGGCATCACGATGCATCTAACGCTTAAAGGGCCAAGAAGGTATTTTGTGTGGAGGCAAAAAGATGTTTAAACAAAAGGGAAGTATGTGCCTAATATGTGTTGCCGACAAGGCGTGCTTGTGAAACATACCAAAAAACAACACACCAACAACAAACATACAAACAAGACACACACAAGCAGAAAGCATACCAGCAAAACAGCACACGAAACACCTATAGTACCAAAAGGGCACTCAACAATCGTGATAGTCGGGTAATCCAACCAAGGTCATATCCTACTTCATCCTATGGGGTTTGGTGTCACATGGTTACTGAAGTCCTCATTTGATCACCTTGGGTTCTTGCCGAAAAGTTTGAGATTGTCCGGTTTGCTGATGGAGTAACATTGTTGGGGTTGAGTCGAGGGAGCGAAGGTGATTTTGCATTCTTGTCCTGCATTCTGCACATCCGAGGTATTTGGAGGTCCTGGCTTTGCTGTCATCGACGATTTTGGTCTTGTGGACTATGCATCTGAGGACTCTTGTCTCCGTCTTGGCTCTAGCTACTTAGGTCTTATTTGGGTTCATCGTCAAGCCTATACAAGTTTTGAATAGGGACAAGAGAGTAGAGAAAACTCTTTTTTTTAAATACTTGAAATTAGAGAGGTAATATCAAGAAATTTTTGAGGAGTGGAAACCATACTAGGCTTAACTTGAATAAAATAGATTTCTGTAGAAATAAATTTTAGCAAAATATTTCCTTCCGAAGCTAACGACCATGCTAACTAAGGTCTCCTAAGGTCAACGATGGCTCTGATACCAAGTCTGTAAGGACCCCTCGTACCGAAGTCCGAGAAGTCCACGTTATGTAAAATAGATCACGATCCCAATGATCAGTGCATCGCAATCACATAGCCAACATGGTATCAAGAGTTACATCATTCAAGTCGTACGAATAAAAGTCTTACAACACAAGTGGTCACATGACCAAGTCTGCAAATCATCGTCACGCAGGACGGAATTAACTACGATACAGCGGAAGCTCGTGGCTAGCGTCGGCCCTCGTCTCCAACGGACGCAACCCCACAAGTGCAGTTGACCGGTGACAGCTAAGCGGCGTAGTCGTCGACATACTCCTCCTCCTCGGCATAGGCCTCCTCGTAGAAACCTGGACGTTTGAATATCCAGGGACACAGCCATGAGTACAACTACGTACTCGCAAGACCACCACCAGGCTTAAGTTTTCATGATAATGCAATAAAAGCGTTTTCGAAAACTGGGATAGCTGCTATATATGACTATAGGGCTTAATTTTCGCAAACGATGCTTTTAGACATAGAGAATACAACATCTCTATATCTTTGTTGAAAAAGGCATCTGGAGATATAATCCTCCTTATTTCAGAAATGGCAGAAAAACCATTTCCAAGTTTGAAAACATTTTTATAAAACCTTTTTAAACCCTAGGATAGGGATGCCCCTTTTTCCTTTCCGGGTTCCCACTGGTTGACTCCCCGAGACCAACCATCTTCTCCCAAATCCGTACCTTCCAGGTACCTCCTTGATGTCTCCTTTCTTCTTCGCCGAAAACAGTTTCTATTTAAAACATAAAATTGCCCATACGCCTAGATCGGGGACCTTTCCAACCGTCCATGACCGCGGACACGGCTATTCGAATAGTTTTACACTCTGCAGAGGTGGTGCACTTTCACCACACCAAACAGTCATTCCGCCGTGATCAGCCACGGTCCTCATACGACAGTATGCGGGCTTTCGGATAACTGGATCCCGCATTTAGATAACTTGGTTCAGAGAGCCCCGCTCTCCTAAGCAATTTGAGGCGCTCCATACTAAGATAAACAAGTTTCCGGCTAAGCCCTACCCATCACTACTAGGAAAACCCTTATAGAGAGGTTACATTCTGTGGCGCACCCTTAATTGGTGCGCCACAGAAATATATTTCTGTGGCGCACCAGGCTTGGTGCGCCACAGAATGTCACCTTTCTGTGGCGCACCTGGCCATGTGCGCCACAGAAATGTGACTTTCTGTGGCGCACCAAGCCAGGTGCGGCACAGAAAGTCACATTTCTGTGGCGCACATGGCCAGGTGCGCCACAGAAAGGTGACATTCTGTGGCGCACCAGGCAGGTGCGCCACAGAAAGGTGGCAATCTGTGGCGCACCTGGCAGGTGCGCCACAGAAAGGTGACATTCTGTGGCGCACCAAGCTGGGTGCGCCACAGATATTTTTTTTTCAAATCCCACCCCCCCGTGGATCGCCTTTTTAGTCTTGCAGGAATTAAAGGAAAATGATAAAAATTTCAATAAATAAAATCCTTTGACATGTAGTTAGGTTTGAGTGTCTAGTAGGTATAGAAATTTTGAAATATGAATTTTGACCTTTTCTGCAGCAAACAGGAAAAAAAACTTGTAACGGCCATAACTTTTGCATACGACATCGAAATAACGCAAATAATATGTCAAAAAAATCGTGAGAAAAATCCGAGTTCGAATCCACCAGGGTTTACCCGGTCAGCAATTCAAAGATTCCTCAAATTCCAAAACAAAAAAAAGTTATTTCAAGCAGACGATTTTTCGCAGCAAAATCAAAAAGAAAGAAAAAATCAAAAAATTCAAAAAATCCAAAAAAGACACAGAAAGTATAACAAAGAAGATTGTTGAATTTTTTTGAAGTGTTTTGACTTTTTTGAATTTTTTGAAATTTTTGGATTTTTTGAATTTTTTTAAGTTTTTTTGAATTCTTTTTGGATCTTTTGAAAATTTTGAATCTCCATTTGAAACTTTAGAAGTTTTTGAAAAATCTGATATTTAAAAACACACATTTATAACACATACCACATATACACACATAATACTTAAGAGGGTTCATATCATATATATATTAATAAGAACTTGAGTAGCACAAGGGTAGGTGGACTGGGTGGAACTTAGAAGTTAAGCGTGCTAGGGTTGGAGCAGTTTGAGGATGGGTGACCTAGCGGGAAGGTATCCGTTCAAAAAATTCAAAAAATATGAAAATAATTCCAATAATTAGGATTTTTCATATTATTTCTTTTTTTGATTTTTCTGAATTTTTTTGAAACTTTTTTCTATTTTTTTGCATTTTTTGAATTTTTTGAGAATTCTGTGGCGCACCTGGCAGGTGCGCCACAGAATGTCACCATTCTGTGGCGCACCAATTAAGGGTGCGCCACAGAAATAATTTTTGTGGCGAGATTTCTGTGGCGCACCCAGAAAACCTGGGGGTGCGCCACAGAAAGTCAAAAACGTGCGCCACAGAAAGGCCTTTCTGTGGTTGTGCATCTCAGGTAATGTGGTTGCACGGGTTAATTGTTCGGGCGGCCGCTAGGGCAGTACTTTGTTTTTCAAAAACATCTCCACCTCCGACTGCTCCCAGCAGCTCGGGTTTTCGTAAACATCTCCGATTGCTCCCAGCAACTCGGGTTTTATAAAACACTTACTCGCCGATTGCTCCCAGCAACTCGGGTTTTTCCTCCGAAAACATTTTATCAAAACCAGGCTCCCATCCTATAGTTTGGAGATAAGAATATATAGATATACTATTAGAAAATATAATTTTCTTGATAGCGCCTTCAGTAGAAGGCTTCTCAAGTAAAGACTTATTCTTATAAAACCTATTATATACTAGTAGATATCTTTTGGCCAAACAATATTTTGTAAAATAGTTTTTGGGTGGCAAGTTGCCACAAAGGAAATATAAAACATGCATTATTTTATTTTGAAAACAAAACATGCTTGTAAAAGTAATAGGATTTCAGTAGAGTGGTGAGGTGGCTTGCCTTGCTCAGCAAAGTGTCCCTGATCTTGCTCAGCTTCGTAGACCTGTTCAGTTTCCACGTACTGTTCCTCCTCTTGCGGATCTAATGTACCGGAAAAATAAACGGAACTACCGTCACTCTAAGAAGCGGGTTGACAACAATCTAAAGTAAGTAAACCATACAGCAAGCACTTCAACACAAACAGCCTTTGAGTATATAACTCTAAAGTAATCCTAAACACAAACAAGACAATAAACGAGTAATCACAAACACTAGATGCTAAGATGATTATGCTAAAAGAATAATAGTGAGGGACACTACAATACTTAAATGAAACAACAATCGTTGTAACTCACAACATTCTCTGGACAAGGATTTTAAGACAAACCTAAACACAAACAATATAAGACAAACAATATAAATGGTCTTTTATTAGCAAATAAGTTGCTGTTTTGGAGGAAAATCCACAAATCCTAAAATAATGCCCCTAAAAATCTATCCTTCTACCACAGTACTGCCATAAGTCATACCAAACTAGGAGAATTGGATTTGCATCAAAACATCACACCAAACAGGAATTAAAAATCCCACAATAGCTACTGGTCACAAAACCAAAAGAATTAAAACTCCAGTTCTAGGAACCTCCTGCATGCAAGGTTAAATTCTATGGAAAGGCATGGATTTTACCTTTCTGTACAAATGGGATTCACTCAAAAATATTACTACTAGCTCAAGATATCACAAAAAGAGTGGAAATTACACTTTCTACTAGATTTAAAATGCCACACAAAATATAATCCATTTTTATACCAAACAAGTTCTGCATGTTTAAGAAAACATCACAGCACCCACTAAAAATACTCCTAACCAACATGCATGTATAGATTTACCACAAAATATTTATTCTAACAACACAAATTAATAGAAACTTCAAAAGATTAAAAGCATTAGCTAAAAAAAAGAAAAGGGCCGTGCTCGGGCCAGATTTGGCCGAGCCCAGCGCAGATCCGCCACGCGCGCGAGATGGGCCGGCCCATCTGTGCCGCGCTGCGCAATCCAGCGCGCAGGAACAGCCCGCGGGGGCGGTTTGAACTGGGCCGTTGATCTCGCGATCAACGGCTCACGTCCGTCTTCTTCAGCGCGATGAGCCCGACGGCGGCCGCGGACAGGGAAGGACGGCGACGGCGAGGGGCTCACCTAGGGGCCGTGCATGCGACACTGGCGGGCTGGGGATGAAGGAGAGGGTCTAGGGAGAGGCTCGGGCGTGGACGGCGTCTGCTGGGGTGGCCGGAATCCATGGCGACGGCGGCGGCGTGTTCTTCGGGTCGAGGATGGAGGCGACGTCTCCGGCGGCCCCTGGGCAAAAAGAAGGGGGGGTGGAGTGAGCTCGTGCAGAGGGGAGTTCAGCAGACCGAAAATGGCGAAGAATAAGGCAGGGAGTCGACGGCTACGGCCGTGCTTTGCCGGTGGCGACCTTCTGGTTTTTCGGAGGATCTCGAGCAGCAGAGGGCACGGGAGTGGGCAGGGCGACTAGGGTGGAGAGAGGGGGTGTGTGTGCGTGGTCTGAGTGGGGAATGGAGAGCAGAGAGGCACGGGGTCGGGTTTTTGGACAGGGGCGTCTTCTCGGGCTCGTTCGGACCAGGGGGTCCAAGGAGAGGGAGAGGGGCACGTCCATTGGCTCGAGTGGGTGGTGGAGAGGAGGACAGAGAGGGCTTGGTCATGGGCGACGTGCTCTGGCTAGTGGGAGAGGAGGGAGTGAGCTCCGGTTGGGCAGGGAAGAAAAAGAGAGAAGATGAGTGGAGGGGTGAGGTGGATGGGAGGCTGGCAAGAGGGGCCAGGGAGAGGTGGTGGTGTCTCTCTCCTTGTCACCAGGCAGAGGGACGTTGGGGGAGAGAGAGAGATTAGGGTTTTAGATGGTTAGTGATGAGTGCCTCAGGTTAACATGATGCCATGTTCAACCCCAAGTATTAAGCAACAAGGGGGCTAATTATGGTTAACAAGAATTCCCTAAGTAAGAACAGGTGATGGAGAAGAGAGAGGTGTAGGTGCATTGCCCAAAGGGGTTCTGGTTTGCTTAGGGAAAGAATTGAAAAATTGAATCCAACATAAGTCAAAAGGTCACAGGTTTGACTAGCCTCCTAACCCTACATGGTTTAGTGATCAAACAATTTTGTAAATTTCACAGAAGGGTATGGTTGGACACCAGGGATGTTGAAAAAGAGGTAAGATGGGTTTCAAGTCCAAAAAGAATAAAATAAACACAAAAGCTAAGTCTCTAGAAAAGCATAAAGTTAACAGGAGTGAAGATATATTTTCTATCTATATAAAATAGAAATTTTGTAAATATCAACACCAAACAATTCTACAAGAGGTAATACATTCCACTCAAGCAAGACAAGCAAAACAAACATTTAGATACCAAATCAAATCATGTGCATCAAATGATGCTACAATAAATCACCACATGAACACTCATAAAATAGCACACTCAAGTCAAGAAATTCAAACACAAACCCAATAGGGAAAACAAAAAGCATTTGGAGAAACCACCAACTTCCAAAAGTGTATTGTAAAGTTGGTGAGGTGGTGGTCAATATGGGCATGACAAGTTTTAAGGATAAGTGGGTAAATCCATCCTTGGTAATCTTTTCAAAAGAAGTTTAAATTAAGAGGTTTTAAATAAGGGTTGCTAACACTAGCAACATATTAAACTCAAAATATATTAGGACTCATTACATGGTCCTTTATAGTTTTGCAAACATATAACTTTTGTAAATACTTTTATTTTCTCAAATACTGGGTCTTTGGATAGTTGCTAAAAGCAAAACATCATGGTATAAGAAGTTGGTTGAAAAAAAATAAGATAGGAGAAGATATACGGACTATTTTACTTGCCAAGACATTGATCACAGAGGTCATATTATAACTAGGTGAGTTTCCACTGTTGATAAATAGAGAGCTCATCAACACAAACACAACCCACAACAAGTCAAACATAGCAATCAGAGGAAAGACACACCCATAAACAAGACATTTCAAAAAGTTTTTGACGGCCCTAAATTTTGGGTCTTTTATAAACAAGTTTTTCAAGCTTCCAAAATTTGGGACGTTACACCGGCCATTCATCTCCAACTCCGGTCGACTCCGGCAACCCCAAGCCTCCCCTTGTCCTCCTTTCTTCTTATTTCTCCTTTGCGCTTCATTTTGACAAGATCCCGTAATTTTTTGTGTGCCCAGATCGAGCTATTCATCATCGACCGAAGCTAGCCGCCGCCTGCTTCAACTCCGGCGAGCGATTCAAGGAGGAGAAGGACACGCCGGAGACCTCTGCCGCGTCAACAACCTCGCCTCGATCTCCTCTTCGTCGTGGTATGGTTCGCTTGCCTCCTTAGGCCGTAGATCTTCGATTTCGTGAACTCCGGCCATGGCGCCGCCACGGGATGTGCTCGCCGGAGCATTTTCCGACCGGTCACGCCGCACGGTTTGGTCAAATGGACCTGGGCCGTTGGATCCATTTTTAACGGCGTAGGATAGATCACTTAAGTGAAGCGGTACGGGCAGATCTGGACCGTCAGATCTAGATCTGACGGTTCTGTTTTATTTTTCTTTTCGAATCGGTACCGGTGAATCAGAAGATGCCACGTCAACATCCAGTCAGCGCCGCGCCAGCAACCAGTCAGCGTCTCCTCAGCAGCACAGTCAGCAGATCCAGCAGTTTTGCAGAAAACCCCCTGTTTATTAGATTTATCATTACTTTTTCTCTGTTTACCCAAATTCAAATATTTTTATATATTTGAAATCCTTAGAACCAGTAGAATCTTTTGGTTGTATTACTTTTCTCTTTTGCCAAGTTTAAATTTATTCAAATTACAAATGTGTTATTTGAGTAAATTTGGCATATCTCCTATATTAAAAATTATTTTTGAGTGATTCCAATTGCATTAGTTTTATTTAGATGCCCTCTGTCCAGTAGCACTGTTTTATAATTTTGGTTAAAAAGTTTAATTTACAGAAAACATTAATCTTGTGTTATGACCCTTTTTAATATATTTTGTTTATAGTTTTGATAGAAAATGCCTTACTTGGATTTTTGACTTCATGCATGCTTAATAAAAAAAAGATAATATATTAGTTTCTAGTGTTTTAAAGTGCATTGCATGCATATCATATTTTATTGTATTGTTATCTTTGTTGTAAGTTGATTTGTGGCTTGTTTCATGTGTTAGAAATTTCGGAGGGACCCGAAGACTTTTGCAACTGCTACTCCTGCTCTCCTTGCTGCCAAGGCAAGTGGCACATTCATAAATTTCCTAAGTATTTTATCTATGCATGAGTAGTGTATTTTTCCTTAAGTATGTGTAGGTATTCTTAGTATTGCTATGCAAGACATGTTTAGAATTGCCCTATTCCTATGTGTCTAGGAACCTATATAATTACTTAGTAGAAATATTGATGCTATGCAAAAGTTATTTTATAAAAAGCTAAATTCTACTAAGTTAAAGAAACACCTGGGTGGATTGGCTTCGCTATGGTGGTTTATGGTTGAGTGGCTACTCAGGGCCATTTCTATGGTTTTACCTGAGATTGGCTCACTTGTGGATTGCCACCCAGGGACAAAGGGATTTGAAGTACTCCAAGTGAAGTTTGCTTCCAGTGCATCCATTAGTCATATGGGCTCTGTCTTGGTCAACTAAGTTGTGTGGACTCATCCCGGCTTGACAGGTGGTGGTAGAGGTTTGTTGGTGAAACGGGTCAGGCCAGTATGGGGTGGGAAAATGCTTCTGAAAGATCTCGTCTCATTCTTCTCCTTTTCCTTATCACTGATGGAGTGTGGAGGATAGTTTGGGCTGAATGGGTCTAATGGTGAACGTGCACAACCTCTCAAGAGTGTCAAAACTAAGTACTTAGCCGTGTCCCCGGTTATGGACAATTCTGAGCAGCTGATCAAGGACGTCAACGGAGGATCCCAACATCCAACTTCTCAAGTAAAAATTGATGGGTCAACAAGGGTAGAAAGGACACCCAGTGTATAAGGACTTGTCCCTCAAAGACACCGTGTATGATGGGATTGTCTCATAGGAGAAAGAAAGAGTTTTTCAAAAAGTTAGGAAAAAGTTGGCTTTATGCAAATAGCCTTGAACTCCACCAGCCAAATATGCATATAGGATTATTAGAGTTTTTCCACTAAGTGTCCACAGAGTGTCACTTGCCAGTTCAATTTTATATGGTTCTGACCCACCTTGTTGCAACATTTTTCCTATTGCAGGTTGTTCCGATGACGAGTGAGAATTCGTTAAAGGGTTTCGAGTCTTCAACCAACATGTTTCGCCTGTGGCACATGATGATGATTGGGACTCCATGAAGAATAAAGTTTCCGCTGTTTTACTTTTCCAAAGCTAGCCTTGTGCTATGCAAAGTTGTAATGAATATTTTTCTAAGTACTGGATCTCGTGTAATAATTGATACAATGTTGTGATATTGGATCTTAGACTGTGTGTGC
Source organism: Poa pratensis (assembly GCA_947311845.1). Lineage (NCBI taxonomy): Eukaryota > Viridiplantae > Streptophyta > Magnoliopsida > Poales > Poaceae > Poa > Poa pratensis. The sequence goes on along the minus strand of CAMZMU010000053.1, from coordinate 1,097,595 downwards.
AAATGAATCGATCCAGCTATTTGCACTATACACAGGGATTTGCCATTTTTCTAAGTGCAGGTTCGCTACAGCATTAAGGAGGAGCATTTGGAAACACTCTATAAATCCATAAACTAGGTCATTTAGTTCTCCTAAATAAGCATGGTTATAAGTTGTTAAACATGCATGAATTTTGATACCAAAAGACAGAATTCATTTTTCTGAACATATTGATATATCATTTGCATTTTTCTGATAACCAGAGAATATTCTATTAATTTTACAAGTTTTATTTATTTTCTGGAAACTACAGAAAACATTTACAGAAATGAATAAAACACTGCCGATGGCACGTCAGTACCACCATGGATGCTCTCCAAGCTCGGGCTGAGTACAAATCGCTCGCTTGAGGATGAAATCGAGCACGGGGTGTTGGGGATACGAAGGAGGACCTCACGGGAAACTAGTAGAGCGGCGCTGGGGACCATATGGTCGCCGGAAGAGCTCCGGTGACGCTCCCAGGCGGCGGCGGAGGTCGACGACCACGGGCGCGGCAAACCAGAGCACGGGAAGGTCGGGGAGGAGGTCCTACGGAACTAGGAGCTCACCCAGACGAGTATGGAGGGGTCGTGAAGGCCCGAGGACGTCGGGAGCGACAGAATCTTCCGCGGCAGCGCTTGGCCGGAGTTGGGGAAGACCGGGTCGATTCGCTCGATTTCGAGCTCCCCAGCACGCGCTCGTCGGTGAGGAAGAAGAGGGAGGCGAGTCGGTTCCGGTGGTGGTCTTTAATTCATCCTGGACGGCGTGTAGCGGCGGCGTGACGCGTCGGCGCCGGTGGCGACGACTTCGGCCGTCCGGGGACAGGAGAAAGGAGAGGAGGGGGTGAACGAAGGAGTGAGGGCGACGGAAAGTTCGGCACGGCGTCTTCCCGGCCTTATCCACGCGCACGGGGGCAAGCAGGAGGTGGCCTCGACTCTCTCGGCCACGCACCAGCCTGCCTGGCTGGAGGTTGAAGACAATGGACATTTTGCAAATAGGTCCCTGGGTTTTCTGAAATTACAAAGAAGTCCCTGCAGTTTTTAAAACATAAACTTTTAGTAATTTTTAGGGGCACTTAAAATAGTCAATAAATTACCCAAAAATTCAGGGAGCCTTCTAATATTATAGAGAAGCCCCACATATTTTTGTTTTGTATTTTTAGAACTTGTGAACCACAATTAAAAATAGATCAAGGTTTTGGTATTTTTGGTTATTTCTTCTTGGTTTTTAGATCCAAATTTTTCTTAGTCCAAAAATAATGCATGACATGAACATGATTAACTAGTTAACTATTATTTACAAACATGGGATGTTACAAATCTACCCACCTTACAAGAATCTCGTCCTGAGATTCCTAGAAGAAAAAGAGAAGAAAGGGATTAAACCAGCTTCAACGGTCTTATTCGTTGGGGTCATTATCTTCTCGAAAAAGTTTCTCCATAACATCATGAAGATTCGTCGTTTCCTTCATTCGGAATTTGCATCCAACTGTACAAAGGAGAGAGGGAAACACTTTAAAAAGATTGATCTTCAAAAGATCGAGTATCTCATGGTTAACTCATGGAAGGAGTGTTTATGAACAACACTTGAGCTGACAAGCATGAGACATGTCAAGGTAACAGAGGGAACAATAAAAGGTTCAAGTTGATATACAACGGTTTCAAGGAAAGGTTGAGACCATGAACTTTCAAAGGTAAACCTCAAGTAAACGGCTTGAGAGTTACTTGACGCTGAGGGCCACTCTTTTGTTAACTAGAGGACCAAGACGATAAGATGGTGCGAGAAACATTGATGGGCTACACCCTGGGAAGTGATTCGTAGAGGACACCTGAATGATGCAAGAGGACAAACCTTGATCTCTAGAATCATAGTTTCTATCCAGAAAGGTTGCAAAAGACGGTGGAAACTCTCTTCATCCGGATATATCAGATTCTTTACAAAAGATCATGATATCACTTCACACAACAAGAATGAACAGACAATAGAGATTCGGGCCACCATATCAAGGAAAAATACTTGCTCAAGCTTGGCATAGCAAGACGCTTGCCACGTGATTAAAAGTCCGGAGCCCTGATGTGACTGACAAATTCACACAACGTGTGAGTTGATTAGAACTTTAGGTACGGTCAAAGGCAGAGGGAACACTGATCAGTGACATGTCAAATATCACCCACGAAGGTGATTTCTTCCCAATGTAGTTGTTGCCACGAGATAAGGGTTAAAGAATCGACCAAGAAAGATTTAGAAACTTAGCTTCTATTGTTCTCCTTGATATTCTAGATTTTAATCTTGAGCTTCTAAATAGCCTTCATATGTGATCAAGTGAAAACCAAACTTCATGATTGGAAACAGGCCATAAGGAGAAACTTATAGAATAAGTTGCACAAAATCCCCATGGATAGTGGTTGTCGTTGTTGAATCGAAGGATTATGGCATTAGGCCCTTCCGGCTAATTGTGTCAACCACCACATCAACCTTGCCGGATTTTCAAGAGACCCACGTCAAATCCTTTGCAGAACACCAACCATCATTTCTGCTTGAGATTCAGATCTGGTTTGGTGTATTGATACTTCAAACTCAACATGTCCGAACAAAGAATTTGCAACGGATACCACCGAGACGAGGTTGATAGATTCTCAAGATATGGAATACAACGTCTAACTCCGAAAGTTGAGCTGGATGGCAAGATCCATATGGTCACGACTGCGAAGAAGCAATTGCACCAGCATGAACTTCTTGCAACAAAATGTAACTGAGTCCTTGTTGGGAAACATCAAAGAAGATAAGGAAGTTCTTGAACTTCTCTTGCTTGAACCAATTAGTCAGTGGCTTGGTGTGTTTAGAGGACTTCCAATTAGATGGAGGTAACAACCTGCCATCTCAATAATGATCCACACATGCATGACTAAATGGAGACGATTCTCGAGGAAACAAAGAAAACTTTACTCAGACTCACGGCGACATCTTTCTGCAAATGCACGTGAACCTAGAAAGTTACTTCCAACATCCAAAACACATACTTCATCATGAAACAAAGTTGGTTCTTACAAGTTTCCAACACTAGTGCTTACTGTCCAACATGAACTTGTTCAAACCCTGGAGAAGACAAAGATGTGATCGATGGGCTCAACCACAAACTTATCAAGATACCCCAAGGATATGGATTCATATGTAGAATGAACGAGGCAAAAGTATTGGTCAGTCCAAAGGACATGAAGGTGCACTCAAATGAAACACCACGATAGGACACACCATGTAGCGGACCTGCACTTAAAAACAGGCAAGGTCCCTGTGTATAGTGCAAGTCCCTGGATCGAATCGCTTGCACACACAGTTACGATGAAATATTACAACATTGTATCAATTATTACACGCAGATCCAGATCTTAAAATTATTTATTACAAGTTGCATAGCTCGAAGCTAGCTTTGAAAGAGTTTGCAGCGTAATAAAAACATAAAGCATGGAGTCCTCATCATCTCGATGCAGCCACAGGCGAGCATGTTGGTTGAAGACTCGAAACCCTTAAATGTATTCTTACTCATCATCTGAACAACCTGCAACAAGAAAAATGTTGCAACAGGGTGGGTCAGAACCATAAGATATGGAACTGGCAAGTGACACTCTGTGAACACTTAGTGGAAAAACTCTAATAACCTATATGCATATTTGGCTGGTGGAGTTCAAAGGCTATTTTGCATAAAGCCAATTTTTCCTAACTCTTTGAAAACTCTTTTATCTAGTTGAGACAAGTATGGCATGAAAACCATAGTCTCCTCTGCCCTTGTTCACCCTCCAAATTTTACTTGAGAAATTGGAATGATGGATCCTCCGTTGACGTCCTTGATCAGCTGCTCAGAATTGTCCGTAACCGGGGACACGGCTAAGTACTTAGCTTTGACACTCTCGAGAGGTTGTGCACTTTCACCACTAGACTTAACCAACCCAAACTATCCCCACACTCCAATAGTGATAGGGGAAAAGAAGAAGGTTAAGACGAGATCCTTCGGAAGCATTTTCCCACCCCATACCGGCCTGACCTGTTCCACCTACAATCCTCTACCACCACCTGTCATGCCGGGGTGAGTCCACGCAACTTATTCGATCAAGACAGAGCCCATATGACTAATGGCTGCACTGGAAGCAATCTTCACTTGGAGTAACTTCAAATCCCTTTGTCCCTAGGTGGCCATCCACAAGTGCACTCTCAGGTAAAAACCCCCACATACCATGGTCCTAAGTATAGTGGAAACTATCTTAGGTGAAAACCCCCATGAACATGGTCCTGAGTAGCCACTCAACATAAACCAAGCAATACCAATTCCACCCAGGTGATTCATTAAACTTAGTAGATGTGTACTACCTCAGGTGATAACCACCACATACCATGGTCCTAAGTATAGTGAAAACTATCTTAGGTGAAAACCCCCATGAACATGGCCCTGAGAAGCCACTTAACATTTTGTAAAACTTTCATCAATTGCATAGCTAAGCAAGTCTACCATGTTATAATAGGATTCTAGACCAACTAGTATAGGGGTGCTAGTCTAAACAGTTTTAACATAGCAATACTAATAACACCTACACATGCTTAAGGAAAAATACACTAATCATGCATAGACAAATAGTAGGAGTTTTATGAATGTGCCACTTGCCTTGGCAGCAAGGAGAGCAGTAGTCACAGCTGCAAAATTCCTCGGGTCCCTCCGAATAGTCTAACAAAATTTACAAGCAAACAATAAACATACAAACAAAATATGCTATGCATGAAATGCACTTAAAAACACAAGAAACATATTACACTAACTTTATAGGAAATCATGCATGAAGTCAAAATGCAATTGAAACAAATTTTAGTATAACAACTAAACGAAACAAATTTCTAAAAGGGAATAAACACTAATTAATTATTATTGTTTTCCGATTTTATTATATGCATGAAACCATATGACAAGTTTTTTATTTTAAAATTTATTAGACAAAAAAGACTATTAAGTCACCCAAAAGGGTATTAACACAAGATTAATGTTTTCTGTAATTAAAATTTATTACAATTGCAAAACAGTACTACTGGACAGAAACAAATATTTGTGACATTTTGCAAGAAGATATAAATTAAAATAGTTTGTAGGATTTAAACTATACAAAAAATACTCAAATTAAGCCTCTTATTCTTAAAACAGTTTAAATATATCCAAAAATTAATTCTAATAGTGGCATAATGATATACAGAACCAAAGGTTTCCAAATATATTTTATTTTCAGTTTTTGAGCATATAGATTTAAAGATATGTCAAACTTAATCAAATCAAACATTTGAAATTTGAATTTTTTTGAACTTGTCAAAATTGAAAAATAACAGATCCAGAATAAACTACAGATCCAGAGGATCTCAAATATATAAAATTTATTAAATTTGGCCAAACAGATCTCAAGTTATAGAATTTACGAGTTTTGTTAAAAATCTGTTTAAACAGAAAAACAGAAAATAAAAACTGGCCACATGGCGCTCTCCGTTTGGCTGGCTCTGCTGACTGGGTTGCTGACGAGGCGCTGACTGGACGTTGACGAGGCAGTGACAGGACGCTGACGTGGCCTTCTCTGATTCGCCCGTACCCCTTCGCGTAAGTAATCTAATCCTAACCGTACAAAGCAGATCTAACGGTCCAGATCCAAAGTATCCAAACGGAGCGGTGCGACTCGCCGAAAAAAAAACCGGAGCGCACGAACGCGGTGGCGACATGCACGGCATCACGCGTTCCCGCTATTCTACGGGGTTCTGGGATGCGAGAGTCATTCCACTGGAACCAGGGTGTAGAGGAGAGCTCGATGGTGAGGTATGCGATGTCGGGGTACTCCGGTGCCGCTCCAATTCTTCGCCGGAGTTGGATCCCGCGGCGGTTGTCGACGATTGAGGAAGGATAGCTTGATCTGGGGCACACAAAAATACGGTACCGTGTCAAGTCGATGCGCAAGACAACAACAAAGAGAAAGGAAGTGGGGAGAGGGTTTGGGGTCGACGAGGTTGACCGAAAGGCGAGCTTCTCGCCGGCGGCAGAGGCGGAGCGTCGGGGATGCGCACGAGCAGCCTAGGGGCTCTCGAGCTGGGTTTTCTGGGGAAAAAGGAGGAGGAGAGGATGGGGCTTAAGTAGGCACGGACAGGAGCGGCGATCGTGGTCTTTACTGCGTGAATTGATGGAAAGAATCGGGGGTCGTTTCCTGCCATTGTCGAGCGCGTGATTAGGGGGAAGGAGACGATGCTGACAGGTGGGTCCGGGTGGTCAGTGAGAGAGGGAGAGGGAGCACGGGCTGGGCTGTTGCTGGGCTTCGCGCGCGCGGTTAGCTGCTGGGCTTCGGCCCAGTTGGCTTCTTCTCTCCTTTTTTTTGAACGAATTTTTCTATTTCCGTTTTCTGAAAACATTTGTAACTTTGGTTTTATAACTCCAAATGGATTCAAACCAACTTGTAAAATTTTGTAATAATAAACTTTATCAAGATAGACTAATTGGGATCACTTTTACACAATTATTTTTACGAAAATATGCTTGGCCATAAAATGTTAATATTTGCTATTTAACTAGTTAAATGAAATAAAGGAATATATTTTATTTCTTTTGAAATTTTTGCAAACCAAGTGTAACATAATGCAATGATGCAATGAAGATATGAATGCCATGCTTGATATTGGATTTCCAAAACAATTACATATAGTTTGCAAAAAGTTTTTTGATTTTTCTGAATTTTCAACATTTTAAAATCTTGGAATGTTACACACCATCAAGATAGTCCTCGGGACCGAGTTTGATTTGACGATAGCCCAAATTCAAATCAAAGGTTATAAATATATAGCAATTCCAATAAGGAGACACTATATTGCTTCAGCATGGAAAGAAGTAAACACGCCTTAGAGAAGGAACAAGTCAAATTGAGCTCTTGTCTTAAAACTCTCCAGGTTGTGACTTTAGCTCAACCAACTAGTTCAGAGTATCCAACACGGTTACTTGGATAAAGGAGTTGTTCAGAGGAGGAACTTACTCCCAAACTCGACATCAAGGTCAGATGAAAACCTGACGATACTTCTAGAAAGACTCCAGAATATCAAAACCACCAGGATGTCGCTGAATTTGACAGGAGTCTTATTTTCCAAGAAAAAGCTGATGTGGTCTTGAGAGTTTCGGCACGAGCCTAATTCTATGACCGAAGAGGTGCTTTCAGAACAATGGACTTGTCAGCACATTAGACTTCATGTAGTAATCGGATAACCAATCATACTAAGAGGGACACAAACGTCCTTGAATTTCAAGCAATAATAATTGCTAAGAATCTTCAATAACCACATCAAGATGCACAACCATCATTCTCGGGCACAAGCAGCTCATAGGAAGGCGTGAGTAAGGATGGATAAGAGCATCACTATATCAATAAGGCCACGAGACTCAGCGCGACCTCCTGATATAGAAGAGCGTGATAGTGTAAGTAGAACAGAACATAAGCTGATGAAGCCTCTTAACTCTGCAGATTACAATACTTTGAACTGGTCTCGAAGATAGACGAGGCACTGTGATGCATGTAAAATGCATACATGAACTTTGCATTATTTTATTCATATTCCAATCATATTTGCATCATATAAGGGTTATATCAATGTTTTATAATGATTTTGGGAATATTTCACAAGTTCCCCTATTTTTCTGGAATTAACCCTGCGCAGGCAGAAACCCTATTTCTATATTTTGATGTTTCAGTGACCCAAACGACGTCCAAATGACTTGCAATTTTAGGAGCATCAATATTTGGAAGGAAGAAGACCTGGGAGCGACGGAAGCGAAGAAACGGAGGCTCGAGGGCCAAAAGGGGGTGGCCCACCTTCTGGAGCCTCGATGCTCCGTTGTCGTCGATCTTTTCGCCCACGACTCCGTCTTGACCTAAAACCGACTATAAAAATAGTCCCCGAGGCTCTTCGGAAAGGAGCGCCGTAGAAACACAGAAACACCGAAACAGAGATCAGTAGCTGCAAATTGGAGGGGGAAAACTCCGGCGGGACGCTGCCGGAGAGGTCTCCACCTCCTCCAACGACTTGTCCACCGTATCCATGATGAAGAGGGAGTAGTCCACCCCTGGACTATGGGTTTGTGGAAGTAACTTATGTATCTCTCTCTCTCTCTTGTGCTTCACTAATTAGCACCGTATGAGCTGCCGAACATGATTACGGTCATCTATGTAATACCTTTGTGGTGGATCTTTATGAGTTAATATATGTTTGAGATTGCAATTGTTTTGTTTCAGTTATGGAAGTAGATACATATTATGTACCCCGTTCTTGTTTACTTGTTTTGATCAAGCATGTTTATGAGAGCGTGTGTGGGGGAACGTGTGCATTAGATGGAGTAACGGGGGGGGGGGGTGGCTAGTGCGGTGAACGTGAGAGAAAGTTCCGCGATCCACTTGGGTATTTTACCTTACTTTGTTGCCTCACTAGGGATAAAAAGAAATACCTTGCTACCGGAGATGTGGGTGTGACCATGCCACTACTCCATGACTAGATCTAGCATGTTCTTATTTCAACTTCATGTCATGAAACTTAAAGCTATGCTCTGATTTATCTTAATACTAAGGTGTTATGATTTAGTTCGTATCTTAGTGGAGTATAAGAGGGATTAATAACCAAAAGATCTCTATGTTAGGACGTGATGCCCATATGATTATAACTTGTCATGAAACTTTGTTGCTATCTCATATGTTAACTTATGTGTTCCATTGTCCAACACATTATTAAAGAGAGAGTGCATTTGTGAAACCATGAACCCCGGTCCATTTTTAATCATAAGAAACACCTTTCCAACAACTTTCATCCACTTTTCATTTTCAGCCATAATTAAATCCGAAAATACAAAAATACTTTTGCATCTTGCATACATAATATAAAACGCAAAAATATCATTTATCATCACTATCATCATCCTTGCACATTTTCATTGCATATTTATTTATTGTTTTGTTTTATCATTCTCACACCTTGTGCTTGACAACCACTTGGTGAGGTTGAGGGCACAAAACAATTTATTTTTGTTTGCAGGTTTCCAAGGGAAGGATAAGGAGGTAAAGCTGTCACTACTGATTCCGCGAGAGTTCGATATAAACCCTCGAGTCACCTACGTGGGGAAAACACGTCCTTGCCCGTACTACACACTCTACTATTGGGGTCTCAACCTAACCCATTTAAGGGCCATCAAGACGTATTTTCTAGCGCCGTTGCCGGGGAATCATTGCTGAAAGTTTTATCCAAGGGTATCTCACAACAAAGTCAACTTCATCACCAACTTGTGCAAACACCTAAGCTTGGGGAGGTTGCACCTACGTGAGCACCATCTTATCCTTCTTTACCTGCAAATCATTTTATTTTGTTTTGTTATTGTCTTGCATCTTGTGTTGCATTTGCATTTTGTGTTGCATGTTTTATTTTCAGTCTTGCATAAAAAATTAAAACACATAAAAACTTGTTCAATGGAGAAAAGAACTTTTTGGCCATTTAGTGTTAAGAATTTTCCTCAAGATAGGAATTTCCCTGTTAAAGAATTTGAGATAGATCCTAATGTCACTAAATTGATTTTTGAAAATCGTTTTTCTGGGAAACCGAAAGAGGATCCTCTTCAACATCTTAGTAAATTTAATGAAAGATGCAAAGAATTAAACCTGATTCATGCCAATGCTAATTTGATCAAATTAAAGCTTTTTCCTTATTCCTTGGCTGGAAAAGCTCTAGATTGGATATTAAAATGGCCACCTGGGAATTTTAGCAATTGGTTTAATTTGAAAGCTGCTTTCATTGAGAGGTTTTGTTTTTCAGCCATGGTTTATAATATGAGAGAAATAGTTATCACCTTTAAGCAAAATAAGGAAGAAACCTTGGTTAAAACTTGGGAAAGGTTTAGAGGTATAGCTTATGGAATGGAACATGGTATTAGAGATTGGATGCTCATGCACATATTTTATAAAGGATTGTCTGAAACTTCTAAACTCTTTTTAGACAATGAATGTAAGGGTTCTTTCATAAATACTACTATTGCTGATGCTTACATTCTACTTGATGGCTTGATATTGGAAGTAAAAATTAAAGAAAGTTTAGAAAAAGCTCAAGTACCTGAAGATGTGTTTGATGACCGTTATGAATTATTTAATCTATATAATAGAGAAAAAAAAGTTGAGGAAGTTAAAATGCTTAGTGAAGTCAAGGAACCATTGCTTGACTTAAGAATTGTAGCTTGCATGAATTAATATCTATCTTACAAAAATTTGCAAGTGATCCTTCTATTAATGCTAACCAAGCTGGTTTTGGTTCTTATATTGCTAATCATGTCTTAAAAGAAAAGATTGCTAGGTACAACCAAGAAGCTATGATACCACCTAAGCTTGGGGATGTATGGATTCCCAAAGTACTAGTAACCATTGGAAAAGAGACACACCATGCTATATTAGATCTAGGATCTAGTGTCTCAGTTTTATCTAAAGAACTATATGAAGTACTTGAATTAAAAATCTTGAAAAATGCTCTATTGAACTTGCACTTGCTGATGATTCCATTAAACATGCTTTAGGAAGAGTAAGTGATGTTATGGTAGAGTTACATATGACTTTTGTGCCTGTTGATTTTCTAATCATGGATATGGGGAATAAAACCTCTAGTCCAATTATTCTTGGAAGACCTTTTCTTCGTACCACAGGTGCTATCATTGATTCAAAAGAAGGGAATGTGAAGTTTCAGTTTCCACACAAGAATGCATGGAACACTTCCCAAGGAAGAGGGACACACAAAGTTCAAGCTCCCTCATGAGCTTCGTCCACTATAAACATCAAGTAAGAAGCCTAGCTATATGGCTATAAAGAAAGCGCTTTACGGGAGGCAACCCGGTTGTTTTTATTTTTGATTTTCTTTGTGTCCTCTTGCTGTAACAAGAGACTTAGTTTTTAGTTTAGTTTCTGGAATTTTTAATAAAGTGCCAAGTTTTACCATTTTGGTTTGAAAAAGTTGCTTATAGCATTCGGAGATTTTATTCCAGCACGAATCTGTGCACGGTATGATTTTTAATTCCTATTCTGTAACTCCGAATGAGCTGATATTTAACTGTAGAGCAACTTTTCATCCTCTGTATGCATGAATTTTTCAGAATTTTTGACAAATTTAAGTAGGGTAGAAAAATACGTTTTGCTGCTGCTGTTTTTCTGGACAGATTCTGTCCCATTTTGTTTGATGCATGCTTAGAACTTTTAACTTGAATCTTTTGATCCAATTGAGTTTATGAGTAGGCATACAACATTATACACTTCTGGACATTCATATGAATTTTTTCTAAGGATTATATGCAGCAAGAATCTATTTGTTTATCACTACTAATGTCACCCCACAGAAAAGAAATGGGAGAAACGGTGTTTTGAAGTTTTTTCACAGGGATTAGAGGAGATGCACCAAGAGTATCTAAGGATGGTGAAACCATAAGCTTGGGGATGTGAAGACAACCCCACTGGACCACACACTCTCGGTTTGCACACGTCTAACTTCTGTTTTTCGATCAATGCACTTTATCGCATAAACTTGGAGCGTCTTTTTGTTTTTTGGTTTGATTTTTATTTTGAGAGACCACCACATATCATTTATATATGAGAGAGCTACTGGAAATTTGGGTTGAATATGTTGGATGCTATTAAAGATTGGGAAAGGGATGTTTGAGTTGATTTTAAAAGATACATATAGTTGCATGATTCATGAGCTTGTTAATGAGTAATAATTTGCAAGTGTTTTATCAAGAGCTATCTTTTATTCATGTTTTGATGCTGAATGTTACTTTACTTTGTTTAACATGGATTAGTTAGTTCTATGGACACTCATGCATGCATTTAGATGGTCAACTTTCTCCCTCTTGCTAGCCCAAAAATTCCAACAAGTAAAAACTTGTTTCCAACACCTTCAACCAAAGTTTTTCCAGTGAGTCCACCATATCTACCTATTAGCTTTATGCTATTCCGAGTATGTTTATCATGTTATTTTGTATATTTATACCTCTGAATTAAAATGCTTATGTTGTTGATTGTTATGGGAAAAGTTGGTTATATAGCTCTCACGAACTTGATGCACACTTTACTTTTATTGCACTTAATGAACATGACCCATTGTGATTAAAATTATGATGTTGTGAGCTTGACAAATGTCTTGGTTGGAGTTAGCAAATGTGCTGTCACATGGAAGCTTTCAACATTGCACTTCATTTATATTAGTTGATGTCATGTACTTTTGTTTATGGATGCTTACCATGGGTGAAATAAATGGGAAATGAAGTGGTTTAAATGAGTTTGTATAAATGGTTAGAGAGACGCCTGGGCCGCTAATCTAAGCCATGCATCATTCATGGTGGAAATTTACTTACATGCTATGGTGAACCTTCTGTGATACACCTTACAATAAAAAGCTATCCAATGGTAAATAAAAAGGGTGTTGAGATTGTTCATTGTTTGTTTGTCTTGTCATTTTGATATGGGCTTGTTCCATATCCTGGGACAAGAGGTACCCCAGTTGACGCTCTTGATGATACTATTTTACTTACAATGATATTTAAATTGAACTTGCTTTGTTTCCCAAGTTGAGTAACACATGGAGTAGGTACTCGTATTCAAGGGGCATGAGACTTTCAACCATACTTTGTCAAGCACATACTCATATTTGCTTTCACTTTAAACTTAATCATTCAAGATGCTATGATAGGGGAATGAGAGCTTGACACCAAGGATTACCACATTACAATCATTAACTTAAGTAGAGAAGTTCAGAAGTTAGATGAAACTTATTCATGCTTTACCTCTACTCATATATATATCTTTCCAAAGTGTCCACCTTTTATATTCAGATTTTCATCTACACTCTATGACCATTGTAGGATGTTCTTACTTATCATTATGCATACTTGTGGTCCATAGTACTTTTTCTTATGTTACACTTTGTGAATTATCATTGAACATCCTTACATTGAATATTTGATATCACTTCATAAACTATCTTGCATATTGCTACTCTTATTAAGAATGAACCATTTGACTCTATGTAGCAATAGTAATCATCTTTGATATCCATTGATAGTATTAAATGCAAAGTCCATGTTAGTTTTATCACCTTCATACTCGAGGACGAGCATGGGTTAAGCTTGGGGATGTTGATGCATGTAAAATGCATACATGAACTTTGCATTATTTTATTCATATTCCAATCATATTTGCATCATATAAGGGTTATATCATGTTTTATAATGATTTTGGGAATATTCACAAGTTCCCCTATTTTTCTGGAATTAACCCTGCGCAGGCAGAAAACCCTATTTCTATATTTTGATGTTTCAGGGACCCAAACGACGTCCAAATGACTTGCAAATTTAGGAGCATCAATATTTGGAAGGAAGAAGACTGGAGCGAAGGAAGCGAACAAACGGAGGCCGAGGGCCAAAAGGGGGGCCCACGCGGCCAACCTGGCCGCGTGGGCCCACCTTCTGGGCCTCGAGCTCCGTTGCCGTCGATTTTCCCACGACTCCGTCTTGACCTAAAACCGACTATAAAAATAGTCCCCGAGGCTCTTCGGAAAGGAGCGCCGCAGAAACACAGAAACACCGAAACAGAGATCAGGAGCTGCAGATTGGAGGGGGAAAACTCCGGCGGGGCGCTGCCGGAGAGGTCTCCACCTCCTCCAACGACTTCTCCACCGTATCCATGATGAAGAGGGAGTAGTCCACCCCTGGACTATGGGTTTGTGGAAGTAACTTATGTATCTCTCTCTCTCTTGTGCTTCACTAATTAGCACCGTATGAGCTGCCGAACATGATTACGGTCATCTATGTAATACCTTTGTGGTGGATCTTTATGAGTTAATATATGTTTGAGATTGCAATTGTTTTGTTTCAGTTATGAAAGTAGATGCATATTATGTACCCCGTTCTTGTTTACTTGTTTTGATCAAGCATGTTTATGAGAGCGTGTGTGGGGGAACGTGTGCATTAGATGGAGTAACGGGGGGTGGCTAGTGCGGTGAACGTGAGAGAAAGTTCCGCGATCCACTTGGGTATTTTACCTTACTTTGTTGCCTCACTAGGGATAAAAAGAAATACCTTGCTACCGGAGATGTGGGTGTGACCATGCCACTACTCCATGACTAGATCTAGCATGTTCTTATTTCAACTTCATGTCATGAAACTTATTGCTATGCTCTGATTTATCTTAATACTAAGGTGTTATGATTTAGTTCGCATCTTAGTGGAGTATAAGAGGATTAATAACCAAAAGATCTCTATGTTAGGACGTGATGCCCATATGATTATAACTTGTCATGAAACTTTGTTGCAATCTCATATGTTAACTTATGTGTTCCATTGTCCACCACATTATTAAAGAGAGAGTGCATTTGTGAAACCATGAACCCCGGTCCATTTTTAATCATAAGAAACACCTTTCCAACAACTTTCATCCACTTTTCATTTTCAGCCATAATTAAATCCGAAAATACAAAAATACTTTTGCATCTTGCATACATCATATAAAACCCAAAAATATCATTTATCATCACTATCATCATCCTTGCACATTTTCATTGCATATTTATTTATTGTTTTGTTTTATCATTCTCACACCTTGTGCTTGACAACCACTTGGTAAGGTTGAGGGCACAAAACAATTTATTTTTGTTTGCAGGTTTCCAAGGGAAGGATAAGGAGGTAAAGCTGTCACTACTGATTCCCGAGAGTTCGATATAAACCCTCGAGTCACGTTCGTGGGGAAAACACGTCCTTGCCCGTACTACACACTCTGCTATTGAGGTCTCAACCTAACCCATTTAAGGGCCATCACACTGGAGTTTGTTTATCCATACATCCCAAAGTGGAATGTTTCGATGAACGACAAGAGCGACACGCATTAGAAAAGCTCCAATGCACATACGCAACTTGGCTGCGAAATGGCAGACGAGGGCCGGGAAACAACTATAAAGGAAGACCATGCTCAAGAAATCCTGAGATCATGGTGGATGCACTGGGTAGTACTCTTTCGTAAAACCCATGCTGAAAAGAGAGGAACGCCAGAGTCACGAATATAGATGTGATACTCACTAAGAGCACACTTGACGTGATCCATTTGGTTCCATAACAGAACCTCTATCAACAGTAGTGGAAAAGAAAGACCTTGGTAGTCGCAACTCAATCATGACTACAACATAAGCTTTAAGGATGGTTTCGATTCAACTAGCCATCCTGAGGTAGCAACATTTCTCAGGGAACAACAGAATGGATCTTGGGTTAAAAGTCAGCATCATGCATCGATAGAGTGAGCACCACATGGTTACAAACCACATGATTCAACACACTGCAATCTAGCACAATCCAGGACCTTCGGTTCAAGTCCAAGGGTAAAAATCGATGGGAGAAGTAATTACTAATTGAGTGTCGCAAAGGCACCACGATTTAGTAATCACGATGTAACTTCCAGAAGCCATACAGGGCTTTCGGAGCACAAAAGCAAATCAAAACAGACATCCGATGTGAGAACAAACCTCGAATAGAACGATGTAAAACCCACAAATCTGAGGGATCGTGAAGGAAGGAGATCTCTCAGGTTAAACAAGAGAGAGACGAAACTAAGAGCACACACCAGACTCTAGAAAACATAACACTAGGTCAACGGGTTAAGACACGGCTGTGCTCAAGGCACCTAGGTTTGAATGAACAGATGGGATAACAAAAATCTTTTCAAATCAACACAAGGTAAGATGACTCGAAATTGGAGCGATACCAGATGAGAAGTAAAAAGAATCCTAATGAGATTTTCACAACTCATTTTTAAGTTCAACAAAGTTTTCACAACCACTAGACTCAACATCGACCAATAGCAAGGGTTTCCTACAGGCAGTCCTGGTCTGATACCAAAACTTGTAGCGCCCCGACCCCAGTATACAAAGATGATGTGTGTCACTGGTCATGCGATACAACTGAAGGTTACTGGGCACACCTCTCCCAGGCCAGAACCTCTGGCAGGCGTTGCTCGGAATTGATCATCGGTAACACAACACCTCGATTGATGCCATAACACAGGCAAACTATCAAAGTATAATAGAGAGATCAAGACTGCGGAACAACTGGCACATCAGAGACTCTACGATTCAAAGCAATATTACTAACTTGCTTTATAGCACCTGTTAATATTACAAACAGAGGTCGCATGACCCAACATTACATCATTCAACGGAAAGCGGATATGTTGCTATTCAACAAGATAGCAAAAGGCCTAAGAGGCCAGAAAATAAGCAACGTAGGCTACATAACCTACAAGTTCCAGGTTTCCACCTGGGAACCCCGAACTACTCGTCGATGTCAACGTAGAATCCACCATCAGAGTGAGGAACTTCACCTGATCCAATTTAAGCAAACATGAGTACTGGAAGTACTCAACAAGACTTAATTAACCTATTATATATCTGCTGTTCAGAGAGTATGTATGAAGGTTCATTTGCGTAAAGCCATCTTTAGTTCCAAATAGAGGAAGGAAGAATCTCGTATCATCAGTAGACTTTTAAAAGGGATAAGAGAGCCTTTCCAACTACTGTAACCAGGTTGTAACCACGCCAGCTCATCAACATCATCTATCAAATAGGGTCACCCCTCAACAACCTCGAGGAAGCACCCTTCATTCCTTGTGAACATATTTTACGATCACGTTTAGGTTCTCTATGATCTCAGAATACGTCGCCAAGTTGTCCATAACCGTGGACACGGCTTTTCGAAAAGATTTAACACTGCAGGGGTGTACAATGTTTACCACACGTACCAACCGACTCTTAATGCCACTAGATTAGCACTCTTCCTTGGAGTGCCGGCAGAGGGTGGTTGACCATGACCTTTACCTTAGTTGATTATATCCCATGGGTCATCCATAGCAGGGAGCTGCCGCCATTACGCGAGATGGCCACCTCGTGACGGTCCCCGTTACTCTGTCACAGGAAACAAGATCCGTGTTCGACCATCACTGGATCCCTGCCAGGCCCTATCCTTTCTCAAACGTTTTTGACCCACACGCGAATGGAAAACCAAGCTACGTGTCCCATGGGTACAACCAACCAAGTTAGTTAGTCGAGCGGGGTGTTAGGCCCGCGCGTGGTTGTACGCTCAGTCTTGATTCGTAGAAGAGAACTCGGGTCCTAGGGCGGCGTGAACGAGACAACCCACCACAGATCCATGTGGCCTCTCATCCGTTGCCTTTTAGTCATTTTACATGCTCATCTCCTTTCCACGGTATTTCGACATATTAGAGTCATTCGCAACCCTGATTCACCAACCGGGTGAAGCAAAGATAACAATAGATACGACTAAGCATAGCAGATATGAGGCTTTAGCGTTGCACACCAGTGAACCCTAGGGCTGCTAGGAGCAGTGGATCAGGATATTTAGGCAATGCAATAGATAGGAGAACTCTACCTGATGACCAAAATACATTGGAATCGTATGCAAATACAAGAATGAAATACTTCGAAAACATATATGGGCAGATAAGAGGTTATGCTTGCCTTGCTTCTTTGATAACCAAAATATTATATCTTCGGAAATCTTCTGCTTGACTTGATCATTGATGATCAAGTATTCGTCTCGTGTTGTCGAATGCCATCTCGGACTCGTATCCGCGTATTCCGAGAAGAATCGAAACACCGGAAAGAAATAGAAACAACAATCACTTCATGGCATAATGCAATGCGCATACAAGCATGTATGGTATGACAAGTTAGAAGTCTTGCAATTGAGGTCTAAACATGGAAATCATGTTAAATGTAGCCAAATGCATTAAGGAGGAGCATTTGGAAACACTCTATAAATCCATAAACTAGGTCATTTAGTTCTCCTAAATAAGCATGGTTATAAGTTGTTAAACATGCATGAATTTTGATACCAAAAGACAGAATTCATTTTTCTGAACATATTGATATAGCATTTGCATTTTTCTGATAACCAGAGAATATTCTATTAATTTTAGAAGTTTTATTTATTTTCTAGAAACTACAGAAATGAATAAAACACTGACGATGGGGACCACACGTCAGTACCACCATGGATGCTCTCCAAGCTCGGGCTGAGTACAAATCGCTCGCTCGAGGACGAAATCGAGCACGGGGTGTTGGGGATTCGAAAGAGGACCTCACGGGAAACCAGTAGAGCGGCGCTGGGGACCATATGGTCACCGGAAGAGCTCCGGCGACGCTCCCAGGCGGTGGCGGAGGTCGACGACCACGGGCGCGGCCAAACAGAGCACGGGAAGGTCGGGGAGGAGGTCCTACGGAACTAGGAGCACCCAGACGAGTATGGAGGGTCGTGGAGGCCGGAGGACATCGGGAGCGACGGAATCATCCGCGGTGGCGCTTGGCCGGAGTTGGGAAGACCAGGTCGATTCGCTCTATTTCGAACTCCCCAGCACGCGCTCGTCGGTGAGGAAGAAGAGGGATGCGAGGCGGTTCCGGTGGTGGTCTTCAATTTGTCCTGGACAGCGTGTAGCGGCGGCGCTGGTGGCGACGACTTTGGCCGTGCGGGGGCAGGAGAAAGGAGAGGAGGGGGTGAACGAAGGAGTGAGGGCGACGGAAAGTTCGGCACGGCGTCTTCCCGGCCTTATCCACGCGCACGGGGGCAAGCAAGAGGTGGGCTCGACTCTCCCGGCCATGCAGCAGCCTGCCTGGCTGGAGGTTGAAGACAAGGGAAATTTTGCAAATAGGTCCCTGGGTTTTCTGAAATTACAAAGAAGTCCCTGCAGTTTTTAAAACAGAAACTTTTAGTAATTTTTAGGGGCACTTAAAACAGTCAATAAATTACCCAAAAATTCAGGGAGCCTTCTAATATTATAGAGAAGCCCCACATATTTGTTTTTTGTATTTTTAGAACTTGTGAACCACAATTAAAAATAGATCAAGGTTTTGTATTTTTGGTTATTTCTTCTTGGTTTGTAGATCCAAAATTTTCTTAGTCCCAAAATAATGCATGACATGAACGTGATTAACTAGTTAACTATTATTTACAAACATGGGATGTTACAATTATACCAGAGAATGGAGTCTTAGTCATTTTTCCCATAAGACATGCTTCGCATCTTTCAAGTGACTCGAAGTCAAGTGATTCAAGAAGTCCATCAGAATGGTGCTTCTTCATGCGTTTCACTCCAATGTGACCAAGACGATAGTGCCACATGTATGTGGAATCATCACTCAGTTTTATTCATTTAGCATCTATGTTATGAACATGTGTATCACTACAATCGAGATTCAACAAGAATAAACCATTCATCTCAGGTGCATGACCATAAAAGATATTACTCATATAAATCGAACAACCATTATTCTCAGACTTAAATAAATAACCGTCTCGCAATAAACAAGATCTAGAAATAATGTTCATGCTTAACGCAGGCACCAAATAACAATTATTCAGATTTAAAACTAATCCCGAGTGTAGTTGAAGAGGGAGTGTGCTGACGGCGATCACATCAACTTTGGATCCATTTCCAACGCGCATCGTCACCTCGTCTCTTGCCAGTCTTCGTTTATTCCGCAGTCCCTGTTTCGAGTTACAAATGTTAGCAACCGAAACAGTATCAAATACCCAGGCACTACTATGAGTACTAGTAAGATACACATCAATAACATGTATATCAAATATACCTTTCTTCTTGATGTTGCCATTCTTCAGATCTGCCAGGTACTTGGGGCAGTTACGCTTCCAGTGCCCATCGCCCTTGCAATAGAACACTCAGTGTCAGGCTTAGGACCAGCCTTGGGCTTCTTAGGAGACGCAGCAGCTTCTTTCTACCCTTTTTGAAGTTGCCCTTGTTCTTAGGCTTGCCCTGTTTCTTGAAACTGGTGGTCTTGTTGACCATCAACACTTGGTGCTCTTTCTTGATTTCTACTTCAGCAGTTTTAAGCATTGAGAAGAGTTCAGGCAGCGTCTTCTTCATGCATTGCATATTGTAGTTCATCACAAAGTTCTTGTAACTAGGTGGCAGTGATTGGAGAACACGATGAATCCCCAATTCATTAGGAATCACTATTCCCAACTCTTGGAGTTTATTCGCGTGCCCAGACATTTTGAGCACGTGCTCGCTAACGGAGCTATTCTCTTCCATCTTACAGTTAAAGAACTTTTCAGAAGCTTCATAACTTTCCACGGCCGCGTGAGTTTCAAATATCATTTTGAGCTCACTAATGATTTCAGAAGGGTCGCGGTTCTCAAAGCGTTTCTGAAGCTCCGATTCTAAACCGTACAGAATGGCACACTGAACTACTCCGTGGTCCTCTTTCCGAGAGAGATAAACATTTTTAACTTCCTCGGGAGCATTTTCTGCAGGGGGGTCACCTAGCGGTGCATCAAGCACATAGGTCTTCTGACCAGCGTTGAGGACAATCCTCAGATTGTGGAACCAGTCCGCAAAGTTGCTTCTAGTGTTTTTCAGCTTTTCTTTCTCTAGGAACGCATTAAAGTTGATTGCAGTGGCGCCATGATCTACAACATATTTGCAAAGATATTTAGACTAAGTTCATGATAAATTGAGTTCAAATTTTACTTCTAAATTAATAGTTGAACTCCCACTCAAAACAACATCCCTCACGTTGCCTTAGTGGTTACACAAACCAAATCCACTACACCAAGTCCGATCTTCACGAGAGAAGATGTAGTTTCAAAGGTGAACAACGAAGTGTTCATCAATCATTTATATGACTCATGTTTTACCTTTCGGTTTTCTGTGTTCCGAGGCCATGTTTGTACATGCTAGGCTCGTCAAGTTAAACCTTAGTATTCCGCATGTGCAAATCTGGGTTGCACCCGTTGTATGCACACGTAGAGTCCATCACACCCGTTCATCACGTGATGCTTTGAAACGACGAGTCTTTGCAACGGTGCATACTAAGGACGAACACTTTATTATCTTGATATTTAGTGAGAGGGATCATCTTATAATGCTACCGTCGTCTACAAGCAATATAAGATGCATGAAAGGATTAACATCACAGGCATGTTATAATGTGATATGATATGGCCTTTCTCCTTGTGCCTTTGATCTCCATCTCCAAAGCACAGGCAAGATCTCCATCTTCACCAGCATGGCACCTAGGTCCTGGGTGCCATGAGTATAGTCGTCTTCACCAACTATTGCATCTACAACTATAGCTACTACTAGCGATAAGGTAAAGCAATTACATGGCGTTTAAATATTGACAGCAGGTCATACAATAAATATAAGACAACCATATGGCTCCTGCCAGTTGCCAAACTCATCGACATGCAAGTCGTGAAATATTACAAAACATGATCATCTCATACATCATATATATCACATCACATCTTGGCCATATCACATCACATACACCTGCAAAAACAAGTTAGACGCCTCTACTTTATCTTTGCATATTTTACGTGGCTTGGGCTTTCGGAGAAGAACCGTTTCTTACCTACGAACATGAACCACAACGTTGATACAAGAATTATCAATCCACTGTTGTAAATCGAATCTTAACTATGGTGGGAGAGACTGCACCCGCAAAGCCACATGTGCAATACCAGTTGCACGTCAAGCGTGGAGCAGGTCTCAAATCCGAGGACTTGTAAAATTAGCCCGGGCCGCTTCATCCCACCATCCGCAAGATTGCAAAGTACATGAGAGTGAGTCGATAATAAAAGCATCAACGCCCACAAAACCATTGTGTTCTACTCGTGCAACAGATCTACGCATAGACACGGCTCTGATACCACTGTTGGGTTCGTAGCATAGAAAACAAAAATTTGCTACCGCAAAAATGAATAAAACCAAGATCCAATCTAGGAAAAAGCTGAGATCTAATCTATGAGAGATCTATGCAACGAGATCTGATCTATACCTTTGTAGATCGCAAAGTTTTAACGAGATTAAATCTCGGGGCTGATGTAGTCGATCACTTGCCGATCTCAAGATCGTGATGGCGATTCCTCCGGCGCTGCAATCAGGCAGCACCTCCATACTCGGTCACACGTACGGTTGACGATGACGACCTCGGCTCCTCGTTCCAGCGGGGCAGCGGACGTAGAAGATCCTCCGGGAAACTCCAGCAGCACAACGGCGTGGTGGTGGTGGTGGAGAAGTAATTCTGCAGGGCTTCGCCTAAGCCGGTGCAAAGTGGAGGAGGAAGGAGGAGAGAAGGGGGGAGGCTAGGGTTTGGTGGGGTGAGGTGCTGCGCCCCAGCCCTTCCCCTTCTTATATAGGAGCAGGGGTGGCCGGCCAGCCCTCCTAATCCTCCTCCAAGTCGGCGCCCAAGGGGGGCAACCAATGCCCCTCTTTCCTTTTTCCAAAAAGCCAATTAAGGTTTCCATATAGGGGAAACTTGACCCCTAAGTTTCCTTAGTGGGGGGGCAACTTGAGCCTTGGGGCTGTGGTGCGCCTGGCCCAAGATGGCCAGGCCGCACCCCTCAGCTCCATGTCACCTTGTGTGACTCATGTTGACCCTCCAGTTGACTTCCGAAACCTTCTAGATAATTCCGATACCGTACCGGAAAATATTCGAACTTTTTCCGGAACCCTGAAACAACTTTCCATATATGAATCTTTATTCTCCGGACCATTCCGGAACTCCTCGTGATGTCCTGGATCCCATCCGAGACTCCGAACAAACTTCGGTCTCCAATATTACTCTCCGATTAATCCCGTATCTACTCAAAGCGTCACTGAACCTTAAGTGTGTCACCCTACGGTTCGCGAATACTGTAGACATGATTGAGACTCCTCCCTGGTCAATAATCAACAGCGGGATCTGGAGATCCGTATTGACTCCTACATATTCAACGATGACCTTGAGATCAAATGAACCATAAAACGATGTTACCGATTCCCTTTGTCCTGCGATACGTTACTTATCCGAGACCCGATCGTCGGTATCATCCATACCTAGTTCGATCTCGTTACCGATAAGTACTCTTTACTCGTTCCGTGATATGACATCCCCTGTGACCTAGTCACGTGCTTGCAAGCTTTCGGATGTGATCTCACCGAGAGGGCCCAGAGTATATCTCTCCGTCATCAGGATGGACACATCCCACTATTGATCCATGAGCCTCAACTAACACTTTCAGAATACCCAACTCCACCTTTATAATCACCCTGTTACGGCGTGACGTTTGATTTCATCAAAGCATTCCTCCGATGTCAGTGATCAACATGATCTCATGGTTCTAAGGATCCGGTTACTCCGTATTTAAAAACTATAGCAATTGAACTTTAATGACTTGATCGTATGCTATGCTTACTATGGGTGTGTGTCCATCACATCATTCTCCTAATGATATGATCTTGTCATTAATAACATCCAATGTTCATGATCAGGAAACAATGATCATCTACTAATCAACAAGCTAGTTAAACGAGAGGCTTACTAGGGACTCTGGTTTGTTTACAAAACACACATGTATTAATGTTTCCAGTTAATACAATTATAGCATGAGATGCAAACATTTATCATAAACACAAAGATATAATAATAATAACCACTTTATTATTGCCTCTCGGCATATCTCCAACAGGAAGAGGGTTAGACTTAAAAGTTAATGGTTTCAAATTTTGAGTTGTGCTCCATATGCTTTCAAATAATATTTAGTTTGAGCACACCTATAGATCCTTAAAAATTGTAAATAACTTTATCTATTATTACATAGTAATTAGTTTATAAGTTTGAATAAAAATAAAATGTGGTAAAGCAAATGAGAAAGATGAGCAATGGAGAAGTTGGGGTCGACCTTGAGCATGTGTTGTTCATGCCAATGGAACCATTGCAAAGTCTATATCATTAAAACTTTTCCCACAACAAAACAAAACAAAAAGAGTGTTTTATTTTATATATGTTTGATTTTTGAATAAAATGGTTTCTCAATAGTTACTGGAGTTTGCATTTTGGTAAAAACTATTATCTGTTTTGGAGAACTAACCATTTTGTAGGCATTGGAGTATCATGGAGATGAGAATATTTCTTTGTTTGAAATGAGGGACATGCTATGATGAGAAAGAAGTAGAGGACAAGAACTAGCAAAACCACAAGCTTGGGGATGCCCATGCATCCCCCTCTTCTTTCAAGCAATTTCAAGTAAATCATCTCAAACTCATGTTTTAATTTTGTCTTCATGATCCCTTTTTGTATGTTTGTGGAGACCATGTTTTCATTTGCCTTTGATTTTATTTAGTTTTTCTTTTTGCACTCTTGCTGTTGCGAGAGAGCTTTCTTTTCATTTTCTCTCTGAAGTTTTTAATAAAGTACCAAGTTTTACCCATCTTGGATTTATAAAAGTTGTTGCAACATATGGAGATGCAGTTTTCTGCAGAACACTTTTTACTAGAAAAATTCCTGTTTTCGTTCTGTAGCTTAGATTGCACTCAATTTTCGCCTACAGTTTCAACTTTTTATCCTCTATCCACACAAACATTGGCTAAAATTCCTGACAAGTTTAGCTGGTCAAATAATTTACGTTTTGCTGCTGCTATTTTTCTGGACAGATTCTGCCTTCTTTTGTTTTATGCATTCTTTTGAGTTTCAACTTGATTCTTTTTGGGTCTTCTGAGATTTGTGGAATGTAGATCACGAAATATACTTGCTGGGCACATCATATAAAATTTTCTTCAAGGACTTTATGGCTGTTTGCATCATATATTTGTACCACTAATATCACTCCATAGAAAAGAGATGGGAGCAAGTTTTGTGTTGAAGTTTTTTCACATGGAATGGAGGAACACCACACTAAGATCTGTCCAGTAATGGTGAAGACCATAAGCTTGGGGATTCCCAAGGCACCCCACTGAACCTGCTACACTCTTGGTTTGCACACCTCCAAACTTTGTTTTTTGAGCAACATAAGATTTTTGCATAAACTTGGAGCGTCTTCATATAGTGTTTCATTTGTCTTTGCATTATACCACCACTTGCATTAATAACTTAGGAGAATGAGGGAGCTGATGGGATTAGAAGAAAATTTAAATTGGATGATATTAAAAAGAAAGAAATGGGGAAAGGAAAATAAAAATGGCAACACAATTAGTGCATATGGTTCTATGTTTCATGTGCTTTAATTGAATAATAATTTGCCAGTGCCATGTATAGTGCTATCTTTTATTCACACATAGATGGTTAATTATAAATTACTTTGTTTATTAATAAATGTGTAGCACTATGGACATTATGCATGCTTGTGACTATACACCATCTCCCAAAAGCCAAAGAAAAGAAAAAGAATAAAGCAAACAAGCAAACACTTGTTGCATCCATAGTCCCCTAGCCCAAAATTCTCCATCAAAATTCCACCATACCTACCTATGTAGCAAAATGCTATTCCAATTATAGTGTATGCGTTAAGCCTTTGAATTCAAAATTACTTCTCTTTTTATGTCATTTATAGCTCATGGGAAAGTAAGATGTGGG
The DNA here is from genome assembly GCA_947311845.1 of Poa pratensis. Classification (NCBI taxonomy): domain Eukaryota; kingdom Viridiplantae; phylum Streptophyta; class Magnoliopsida; order Poales; family Poaceae; genus Poa; species Poa pratensis. Next base: position 1,072,101 of record CAMZMU010000053.1, on the reverse strand, counting down.
GAACAAAACCTTTAGTGATTATAATTATGTAAGCTATGTGTCTGACAATTTATAAGTTGGTTGTTTGTAGAACCATGCTTTCATGGGGAACACTTTCAACATTGCACTATATTAAGTTGATGTCATGTTTAAACTTTTGGCTGTGGATACCTACCGGTGTGAAATAAAATGGAAATGATCAAAGTTTTTGAGTATGCATATGTTAGAGAAGAACTTTGGGCCGCTAACCTAATCCATGCAAAACAATCAGGGTGGAAGTTTACAGCATGGACATCCTCAATCACTTTTCATAAAAAAAATGCTATTCAATTAGTATTGCAAGTGAGGAGTCCATTTGTCTATTTGTCTTGTCATTGGAGTATGGATGGTCCAAATGACCCTTCGTACAAAGGGGTAAGAGGTACATCATTGGGACACTTGGTTGAACCATATGCATGTGATGATAAAGTTGTTGTAATCCTAAGTTGAGTAGCATGTGGACTGGGTACTTGTGGTCAACGGGCCTGAGACATCCAACTTGTGAGTGGTCAAACATATAAACCATACTTGTTTTCACTTTAGCAACACCCATTCCTATTATTACCGTTGACATAAGTTGCATATCCCAAAATTTGTTTTATGCTCTATATTATTATCAAAGTGCTGGCATGTATACTCCCTACTTACTTTCAATATCCACTTGTCCCAAAGAAAATAAAGAGAAAAACAAGAGAAAAAGAGAGACAAATTCTGAACCACACAAGCACTTGTGTGCTTAATGTCCATAGTACTTTCATTTGTTCTTACACATTGTGACTTTTTGTTGAACATGTTTGTAGTGCATAAGAAGTACCACTTTATATCTCATTTGCCTATTGCTGTTCATTAAAGTTTGATTCATTGACTTTGTGCATTACTACTTGCTATATCCAACATAGCAACAAACTCCAAAGTCCATGTTAGCTTTTTGTCACCTTCATACTCGAGGACAAGCATGGTTAAGCTTGGGGATGTTGATGCATGTAAAATGCATGCATGAACTTTGTAGTTTATTGCCACATATTCCCCCATATTTGCATCTCATATAAGGTTATATCCATGTTTTACATTGTTTTTGAGGATTTTCCAATGACCCCCCTTATTTTGGTTATAACTCTGCAGAACAGGAATTCCTTGTTTTGTGTATTTTTGACTTTCAGGGGCCTATACGGAGTCAAATGGACCTGGGCTTTTTGGAGGCTTAATATTTCGCGAAGACAATCAAGATGGAGCCTTGGAAGCAAGCAAACGGAGGCCCGAAGGCCAAAACACATAGGGTGGCGCGGCCAGCACCTTGCGCCGTGCCACCTAGGTGTTCCAGCGCCTCGTTGCTCGGATGCCATCGATTCCACCGCCATTCTTCTCAGATTGCCCTAAAACCTTCTATAAAAGGGGTCCCCGACGCGTATCGCAAGGAGGCAGCGGCGTAGATCGAAAACACCTAAAAAGAGAGTCAGCAGGCCGCCGCCGGCGGAGATCGGAGGGGGGAACCGCTGCCGGAATCGCCTCCGGTGGACTCTACCCCCCTCCGGCGTGGTCATCATCAACATCTTCATCAGCATCTTCATCAACACCCTCAGCACCATCTTCATCTACCCCTTGTATCTCTTGGCAAACATGATGTGTAATGCAATCTATCATCTCCCCATGATTCTTTGTATCCCTATGTCTTTGTTTGAGTAGTGACTTGTTCTTGGCAATTGTGAGATAATTTGTGATGGATGCATATAAGTATTTGTTGTCTTCTATGATGATCTCTTTGTACTGATATATGAGTGCACACATATGTTGGGGGATGCAATGAGGTTGTCACCGTTGCATGATGATAGGAGGAGGGACGGATGGAGTTTGATAGAAACCATGCCCCAAATCTTAGTATTCATGTTATATTAATTCATGGTTAATCAACGGGGGTATAACTATGGGGACCTTTAAATTTACAGCGGTGGTTGGATTTTATGTCTTAATATTCGTTTGTTTTGCTCACACCTGTGGCCTTAGGATCAATCACTAGGGTGTAATTAGCTCAATTCTTTGGCTACACCTATCTATGGCTCCTCTCTAGAAGAAACACTAAAAAAGACTATAAACTCAGCTTCACTAATTGTGACAACCACACAAATGAAACATAAATTTGCCTGAACAATTACTCCCTTGAGTTACTCCACTTCACCTTACTCCACTTCCCATCATCGCCTTTACTTTACTTGCATTAGTTTTACTCTTTGCATTTTATTTCTAGCACTTTACAGTTTTCTAGATCCTAGTAGAAATCACTTTACACAATCCACCTCATAGATCATTGCTTTGCATAAAGGGCCATATAAGATGGTTATAGGGCTTTAGATAATAGTTAGTTTACCTTCTGCTACTCATGGGTTCGACACTCAATACTTATCGAATTGTACTACGGTGATCCCCTGCACTTAGGGGTTATCAAGATACTTTTCTGACGCTGTTGCCGGGAGCGTAGCGCTAGGCTTCTATTCTTTCTTTGCATTGCATTTAGATTTACTTTCAGCAACTAACTTATAAAATTTAAAACTCATAAAAAATGGCTAACAAAGAGCTTAAAGATTTGTTCTTTAAATATATTGAAAGCTTAAATCTTCCTCCTGTTACTAATGCTTTGAATGCAAGATATCATGTTGAGAGTGACAGGGAAGACCAAAAGAAGGAGGAAGAGGATGATAAAAGCATAAGCTTGGGGATGCCCATGCAACCCCAAGAAGAGGATGAGGAAGAACAAGAGGAGGAAGAATGGAGTGGCTACCCATCTCCAACTCACATCAATGGTAACACACAAATTCCTTTGAACACTCCTTCTTATACTATTGATGATGATCCTCTATGTGATATAAGTTTGTCTAATTTATGGGAGGATTATGATGAGGTAAAAGAAATAGATGACACCATGAGCTCATTAGATAATTTATCTTTAAATGGTGATTCTACTAAAAACTATGTGGTCAAGTTCACCTTTGATGCTTGCAACTATTAAGAGAGAGGAAGAAATAAGAGCCCTCTCTATGTTTCTAAGATATTTAAAAAGCAAGCTACTGATCATTATATACACTGGATACCACAAAGCTGCTGCTACCTATTCACATATAAAATGCCAATGCATAGGAAGAGGGTTAGACTTAAAAGTTAATGGTTTCAAATTTTGTGGTGTGCTCCATATGCTTTAAATTGTAAATAACTTTATCTATTATTACATAACAATTAGTTTATAAGTTTGAATAAAAATAAAATGTGGTAAAGTAAATGAGAAAGATGAGCAACGGAGAAGTTGGGGTCGACCTTGAGCATGTGTTGTTCATGCCAATGGAACCATTGCAAAGTCTATATTGTTAAAACTTTCCCCACAGCAAAACAAAATAAAAAGAGTGTTTTATTTTTGAATAAAATGGTTTCTCAATAGTTACTGGAGTTTGCATTTTGGTAAAAACTATTATCTGTTTTGGAGAACTAACCATTTTATGGCATTGGAGTATCATGGAGATGAGAATATTTCTTTGTTTGAAATGAGGGACATGATATGATGAGAAAGTAGTAGAGGACAAGAACTAGCAAAACCACAAGCTTGGGGATGCCCATGCATCCCCCTCTTCTTTCAAGCAATTTCAAGTAAATCATCTCAAACTCATATTTTAGTTTGCATCATATATTTGTACCACTAATGTCACCCCATAGAAAAGAGATGGGAGAAAGTTTTGTGTTGAAGTTTTTTCACAGGGAATGGAGGAACACCACACTAAGATCTATCCAAGAATGGTGAAGACCATAAGCTTGGGGATGCCCAAGGCACCCCACTGAACCTGCTACACTCTTGGTTTGCACACCTCCAAACTTTGTTTTTTGAGCAACATAAGATTTTTGCATAAACTTGGAGCGTCTTCATATAGTGTTTCATTTGTCTTTGCATTATACCACCACTTGCATTAATAACTTAGCAGAATGAGGGAGCTGATGGATTAGAAGAAAATTTAAATTGGATGCTATTAAAAAGAAAGAAATGGGGAAAGGAAAATAAAAATGGCAACACAAGTAGTGCATATGGTTCTATGTTTCATGTGCTTTAATTGAATAATAATTTGCCAGTGCCGTGTATAGTGCTATCTTTTATTCACACATAGATGGTTAATTATAAATTACTTTGTTTATTAATAAATGTGTAGCACTATGGACATTATGCATGCTTGTGACTACACCATCTCCCCAAAAGCCAAAGAAAAGAAAAAGAATAAAGCAAACAAGCAAACACTTGTTGCATCCATAATCCCCTAGCCCAAAATTCTCCATCAAAATTCCACCATACCTACCTATGTAGCAAAATGCTATTCCAATTATAGTGTATGTGTTAAGCCTTTGAATTCAAAATTACTTCTCTTTTTATGTCATTTATAGCTCATGGGAAAGTCAGATGTGGGGAACAAAACCTTTAGTGATTATAATTATGTAAGTTATGTGTCTGACAATTTAGAAGTTGGTTGTTAGTAGAACCATGCTTTCATGGGGAACACTTTCAACATTGCTCTATATTAAGTTGATGTCATGTTTAAACTTTTGGCTGTGGATACCTACCGGTGTGAAATAAAATGGAAATGATCAAAGTTTTTGAGTATGCATATGTTAGAGAAGAACTTTGGGCCGCTAACCTAATCCATGCAAAACAATCATGGTGGAAGTTTACAGCATGGACATCCTCAATCACTTTTCATAAAAAAATGCTATTCAATTAGTATTGCAAGTGAGGAGTCCATTTGTCTATTTGTCTTGTCATTGGAGTATGGATGGTCCAAATGACCCTTCGTACAAAGGGGCAAGAGGTACCCCATTGGGACACTTGGTTGAACCATATGCATGTGATGATAAAGCTGTTGTAATCCTAAGTTGAGTAGCATGTGGACTGGGTACTTGTGGTCAACGGGCCTGAGACATCCAACTTGTGAGTGGTCAAACATATAAACCATACTTGTTTTCACTTTAGCAACACCCATTCCTATTATTACCGTTGACATAAGTTGCATATCCCAAAATTTGTTTTATGCTCTATATTATTATCAAAGTGCTGGCATGTATACTCCCTACTTACTTGCAATATCCACTTGTCCCAAAGAAAATAAAGAGAAAAAGAAGAGAAAAAGAGAGACAAATTCTGAACCACACAAGCACTTGTGTGCTTAATGTCCATAGTACTTTCATTTGTTCTTACACATTGTGACTTTTTGTTGAACATGTTTGTAGTGCATAAGAAGTACCACTTTATATCTCATTTGCTTATTGCTGTTCATTAAAGTTTGATTCATTGACTTTGTGCATTACTACTTGCTATATCTGTTGATAGTGCAATTTGGCTAGTAGTTCGTGTGATCAGCCAAATTAATTAATTTATCAATCAAGCTAATCAGCTTCTATATTGTTCAAGTATTGCAACAGTTATTTTGAATGGATTAGCAGGAACATGAAACAAGTCTTCGGCAGATTCTGGGATGCGTTGAGCTAATACACCGATGCATAGGAGAGGTCCTAGCCAGCCTTGGAGGCCAAGCCGAAGGATGTTTGCAAAGCCTGGGAAGTAAGAAGTGCATGCACGTGAGAGTTCAAAATGAAGATATGACGAGTCCTTGGTGGATTCTGGGATATGTTGAGATGAACTGCGGGTCTGCGGCTGCCTGGGACAAGTCTTAACCAATCTCGGATGTACGTCAATCTGAAGAATGTTTAGAAGAGCTGTGCAATCACGTAAGGAGCTAGCCATGCTATAAGGAAAATCGAGTTTGCATGCCGGTTTGAGATCGTAACTATATCTGGTGAGATCAGCATCGTGGCCGGAATACTTTATTGCTTTTTCCTAGGCTCATGAGTATATGTACGTGCCCAAAAGTATTTGTACAGTTTATTCCAGGTTAGTTAGTTGATTTGGAAAGCGTGAACTTGTACAAGGTGACCGAATCAAGGAAGGATATGTCCTGATCGGTTTTAGCTTTTGGAGTTGTAATCCTGTACGCCAAGTCCTGCGTGCCTTAAATATGAAGGCCACGGCCGATTGAAACTAACCAATCGATATTCAACAAACAATACATCTACTTCTTTTACGTATCTTTTTATTTATCGTTCTTCTCCTGCCGAGTCCTAGTAGCCCTAGGGTTTGGCTTATCTTTGCCGTTTTGCGCTGAAAAGCGGTCGTCTCTCCTCCACGAAAGCGAGGGGATCTTTGTTGCTTTGCTCGGAAAGCAATCGTTCGTCGTCACGAAAATACGACGGTTATCGTGGTGTCGCGTGGCAATTTTGCGTGGCAATACAATTGGCGACTCCGCTGGGGACGAAGAACAAGAACATATACACGATGAACACCGACCTCAACAACGGGGGCAACATCGACCCGGACAACGCCATCGCCATTACACTCGACGATCTGTCGGAAGATGATCGGCGCGAGATTGAACGGGAGGTTGAAGAATATATGGCTGAACAAATGAAACTGATGTTGGCTGGATACCGGAAGACAAGAAACGGCGTCGTCAAGAAGGTAGCTGCGCCGAGTCCTTCCGATCCACTCGGCGCTGAGGTAAAAAAGCCAACCGAAAATATTGCTCATTTAATTGATGTGTTGGTATCTAAAAAGTTTGATTCTGATATGACAAATATGACACGCATAATTAAAGATTTAGATAATACATTTGATGAATTTAAGGAGCAGCTAGAAACTAGTATATCTGGTCATGTTCGTTCCGTACTGCTCCAGAGCAACGATCAAAATTCTGGTAGAAAGCCGATGCTTTCGGCCGAGAGGAGCAGGTTAATTAATTTAGTTAATCATATCCATGCTTCCGGCCCGTCGGCTAATGTTGCATAACAGCCTCACGTCTCTTTAAGTAACGATCAAAGTGATCAAAGTGGCCGGAACTATATGTCAGTTCGGCTAACAATTTTATTTCTAGTCTCGCTTCTCCTATTATTTCGACTTCGGTTCCACAAAATTACAGCAGTCATAACCGAAGTGTTGATCTTAATTCTAATTTGCAGCAACCTAGTTATCATACAATAGCGTACAACATAACACGCTGCTGCCTGTCGGTACCGGGTTCCGTACGGGCCGGTACCCGATTCATATTTCAGTGGATCTCCGTTGCAAACTTCACATGCTAAAATTTCTATGCCGGAGTTTACGCCGCGTGCTTGTGTTCCATTTGCTCCGCAAACAAATTCTCCACAGCCCTATAAAAGTTTTAAGGATCAGCTTGCCAGTATACTTATAGAATTTGATTTAGAGCCTAAGGGTAGAGCACGTGCCTATCAAAAACCATATCCTGATTATTTTGACTCGACGCCATATCCTCGTGGTTTTAGAATTCCAGATTTTGTTAAATTTACGGGGGAAGATGGTAGATCAACTTTTGAGCATGTAGGGCAATTTTATCCCAATGTAATGAAGCCGGGACATCGGATGTTTATAGAGTTAAATTATTTCCGTTGTCTTTGTCCGGTACTGCATTTAATTGGTTTACATCGCTTGCTCCCAATTCTATTTTAACATGGCCACAATTGGAGCAAAAATTCCATGAGTATTTTTATAGAGGTGAAATTGAACTTCGGCTTTCAGATTTGACTATGGGTAGGCAGAAATACAATGAGCATGTCGATGATTATATTAGGAGATTTAGAGATATCAAAAGCTGATGTTTTAGCTTGACCATAGCCGAAAAGGATTTAGCTGATCTTGCTTTTTCAGGTCTGCTCCCTCATATTAAGGATAAATTAGAAGGGCAAGAATTTTTAGATGTTAATCAAGTTTTGCAAAAAGCTTTGGCGCAAGAAAACCGGGATAAGGAAATTAAACAATGTAGCCGGTTTAATGATAACAAAAATAAAGAGGAGAACCACATTGTTAGTTCTTTAGATAATGATAGTGGTTCGGCTAGTGAAGAAGACAGTGACCTATGTGTAGCCGAATGGGTTCAAATGCCAAAGTCTAATCCTACTGCATGTGTCGGCCCAGTGAGAACCAGGTGTGCTGGGCCTGTCCTCCGTAGCCCTCAACACTCGGTGGCTGAATTTCGCTAAGGACCAGGCTTACGGCCTGAAGAGACCCGCGAGGCAAATCGCCTCGCGAAGGCTAAGGAGGCAGCAGGGGCCTGCGGAGCCCTCATACCGCTGCCCCCTCTCCAAGGATATCTTCCCTGTAGGAAGTCAACACCGAATCCTCCACAGGGCATTCCAGCCCTCGAGAGGGTTCCTTCGCTGTGAAGCAACCTTTGCAGAGCGCACATGGGCTCTACAGCGGCCGCAGAGTGACCAGCGCCTCTGTGAGCGGTGACGACAATGCGGCAGTTGCCATTTACGTGATTAAAGGAGTCAACAAAGTTGTGCCATGCGCAACGGACTACAAGGACTTCCTCTTTGGTGATAAGGGGACCGGCCGGCGCTACGCTCCAAGGCCGACGTCACCGTGGGCGCCCCCACGTTCCTCTGCAGCCCCAGCTGGCCGTCCTGGATGGACGGTGGTCTCTCTGCCACAGGCCTCAGCTTTTGCGCCCATGGACTGCGTCCATGGACAGCTGGGCCGCGGTGCACCGTGCTCCACTTTGTGTCGCCATGTGGTAGCCCTTCTGCTGTGAAAGCGCAGGGAAGAGGCCCGGGGCGCCTATAAAAGGAGGCGGTGCTCCACCGTAGGGAGGGATCACATTTTCACTCTAGCTTAGCTACCCACGCGCAAGGAAGAAGAAGACCACTGTCTCCCCTTCTTTGTTCACTCCACTGCCAAAAGAGAGCCCTCGGCAAGCTCATTGTACTGTGACCTCCACAGCAGCAATACAGACAAGCGGGAGTAGCGGTTTTACCTCCACACGAGGGCCGTGAACCTGGGTATGGGCCGGTGTCCATCTCTGTCGTGATGTCCCTCCTCATGCTCGACGAGCACCGTCGCCATGCAGGTTGAGGATTGTTTGACTAATGTGTTCAGCCCCTTACACGAACTCTCTTCGTGAGTTTTACTACCCCTGTTTCGTGGGAGTCATTCTCCGACAATTGGCGCGCTAGGTAGGGGGCTGAGGCGCGTCTTCAACCTTCATCGACCTCTGCGCCATGACGGACACTCGCGCAGCTCGCGCTAACTGACGAGCGTCAGGCAGGGATGACACCGAGCCCGCCGTCAACACCACCAGACCCCACGGCCGTCCTCGTGCCAGCCGCGCTTCGGGGCGCAACACCACCGAGCCGCGTGTGAAGCACCCCGAGGATGACGACGGCCACCACGACGACCGCTACGACGAAGACGTCGACCACGGGCACAGCGAGGACGCTGAGTCCTCGCATCCGTCCCGGCACCAAAGCGCCTCCACTCTTGGGCATCTGGCACCTAGCCCGAACACCGCGCTACTCATGGCCGCGGAGCTCTTCCGCTACCGCCCCACCGCCGAAGCACACGACAACTGGCTCGGCCGCCTCCAGCACCTCGTTGACATCGCGGCTGCGCCGCGCGCAGCTCTGGCGACATCGTGCTCTCTGGTGCACCACAACTCCGGGCGCGCAGGGACCGCCGCACACGGCGCACCACCGCCGCCGCCTCCGCCGCCGCCTCCACCGAGACCGCCTTCAGCTGCGGCCCACAAGGCTGCCTCCCACGCGTCCTCGCCACGCGATTTTCAAATCGTGCAGCGGACTCCTCCGGACGCGCGGGTGGAGATGGAGCGCCAGAAGGACCTCCAGAAGCGCATCGTTGAGGAAATCGGCCAGGCGGGGCGTCAGAACCGTAGAGCTCTTCAGGGCGGCGTTGCCACGTACGCCACAGGATGCGCAGCCTTCACCCGCAGCCTGCGTCGCGTCGTCTGGCCACAGAAGTTCAGGCCTGACCTACCCAAGGGCTACGACGGCACGAACAAACCCATCGAGTTCCTGCAACTCTACACCACCTCCATCCAGGCCGCGGGGGGAGACGACAAGGTCATGGCGAACTGGTTCTCCCACGCCCTCAAGGATTCTGCCTTGTCGTGGCTCCTGAACCTCCCCGAGGACTCCATTGACTCGTGGGAGGATCTCTGCCGTCAGTTCGTCGCGAACTTCAAGGGTACATACGAGCGCGCCCTCACCTACAACGACCTGCGTGCTGTGCGCCAGAAGCCTGGCGAGACCCTCCGCAAGTACATCCAGCGCTTCAGCCAAGTCCGCAACAAGATCGCAAACAACCCGGACTCGCACGTCATCGCTGCCTTCAGAGAGGGCATCACCAACCACAGGATGCTCGAGAAACTCGGCATCCACGATACCCTCTCCTCCGTGGTGAAGCTCTTCGACATCGCAGACAAGTGCGCCAAGGCAGAAGAAGGCCTTCTCTTCACCAAGGTGGGCTCGGCGGACGACCCTGGCGAGGGACCCAAGGCCCAGAATAGGCGTGACGAGACAAAGCGCAAGCCTACTGCTGTTCCAGCGGCCGAGCCCGACGCTAAGCACGCTCGCGAAGACTCTCCCGAGGCGGGCGAGAAAAAGGTGGACAACCGCCCGTTCTGCATCTACCACAACAGGCGCGGCCATGCGACAGAGAACTGCTACGACCTCAAACAGCTGAGTAAGAAGCGTGAGCAAGAAGAAGGCAGCGGTAGTCGCGGCAGAGGCCGTAGCTACCGCAATGGCGGACGTAAAGGCAACTACCAAAGGCCGCAGGGGACTCAGGCGAACGCCGCCGAGAAAAACAACAACCTCCCTGACGAAGAGCCAGGGGGTTACCAGGCCCCTAAGGGTGCTATGGCGTGCATCCTCGGCGGATCCCAAGCGCCCAAGTCCAATAATCAGTTCAAGCAGTTCGCTCGCGAGCTCAATGCAGCGCTTCCCGGGATCGAGACGTCCCGGCCCCTCAAGTGGTCCCAGTACACCATCGCCTTCGACGCCAAGGACCACCCCAAGTCGACCAAGACCGTTGGCACCCTCCCGCTGGTGTGCACTCCCACCATCAACAATATCGCCGTCGGCAAGACGCTCATTAATGGGGGTGCAGGCCTGAACGTCATCTCTGTCGAGACCTTCGAGACGCTTCAAGTGCCCTACGAGTGGCTTATGCCCTCCAGGCCCTTCACTGGGGTCACCAATGGCTCAATCTCGCCTCTGGGGCAAGTGAGGCTCGCGGTCACCTTCGGCACGCAGCAGAACTACCGCACCGAGCTAATCGACTTCGACGTCGCGCACATTGGCCTGCCCTACAACACCATCCTCGGCTACCCCGCCCTCACGAAGTTCATGGCCGTCACGCACCACGCCTACAACATGGTCAAGATCCCTGGCAGCGGTGGCACCATGTATCAGCCCCAAAATTTGTGAACCAAATTTTCACTTTTGTGTCCTCTTTTGCATCATGGCATGCATGCATCATTTGCATCCATTCTAAAATTGCTAAACCACACATGAACTTGGTTTGTCAAAGGTTGGAAAACTAAAATGCCAAACTTGCTCAAACATTTCTACAAAGCAGTGGAAGCCTTCAAAGTTGCAAAATAAAATACTTTGACAAATTATAATTATCCAGGAAGTTCCAAGAGATCAAAGTAATATTCTGCCCTTGTTTCAAAATTTCTAAAGTAATTGCATTTGGAAGTTTAGCTAAAATGCCTAAACCAAACTCTATGAACAAAGGTTGACCAAAACATTTTATTTGCCAACCCCAAATTTTGTGGAGTTACTAAATGTTAAGGGGAGCATCCCCAAATTATTTCATAATTTTTGGAGGTGGATAACTGCCTAAATTAAATCAAATACACCTGCTGCTGTTTTAAAGCAGTACTGAAAAGGACCTAAGCGTGATAGTTTTAAAAGTGGCAGGGGGTTTTTCGCAAAGTTGCGGTTGTCTCTCTCTCCTCCCGCCTTCTGCGCGAGCGCCGTGTCGCTCCCGCGCGTGCCCGCTGCACGGGGCCCCCTTCCCCCTCCTCTGCCTCGCCTCTGTAGGAGAAGAGCACCACGAGGAGCACTGCTCCCCGTCCCCACTCGCCCTGCCCCATCTCCTCTCTCCTTTTCTTCCTTCCACCGAGCCGCCATGGCCGCCGTGATGCGCCGCCGCCTCGCCGCTGATTGAGGAGCTCCCGAGCAATTCCAGCACCACCTGCAGCTCCGCCGTGTCGTGTTCTTCCTCCCCACCAGAGGAATCGAGCCGGGCTGGCCTAACTCGCCGTCGCCGTCCGGTACGCCGCCGCCGCTTCGTCGGAAGATTCCGACGCCGTCCCGCCACCTCCGACCTCGACGTTGGTTCGTATGCGTGAGTGGTGAGCTACTCAACCATCCCGTGCCCTCCTTCAGTTCGATTGTAGCCCGTAGTTCGATTCCCGGGAGAGCTCGTCGGAGCAGTGTGCCCCTGCATCGAGTTTCGGATATTCCGATTGGTCTACGACCGGAATTTCCGACCCATTTCAGTACCAGGTGTTCTGGTCCTTAGGAAAATTTTAGTACCGCGAGACGATCGGATTTTCCGATGGATCAATTCTCGGATTTTCCGAGTTGTGGCAGTACTGATTTTCTTCTCAGTCCTTAGCCGTTTTTTTCGAGTGTACAGTGAACTCGGAATTTCCGATTCCAATTTAATTCGGAAATTCCGAATTAGTCCAGTACAATAGAATTTGCTACTGTTTCGATTACTTGTCTTCATATTTTTGATAAGTAATTCGAGTGTGGTATAATTCAACTTCTTAAAGACAAATAATTACAAGAGGAGATAAATTATTTAAAAGAATTCTTGTTAATTTAGTATTTTATAAAAGTAATAACTTTTATCGGTGCATGTTGAAATTTGTGTAATATCCCAAAATACTTCCACAGTTACGGATTTAACTAGTGACATCATTTCATGCATGTTTACCTCAAGGTAGAGCACATGAAAATATTAAAACCAATGTAGAGCAATATTTCTCCTTAGGGGAATAAGTTATTGCTCGCTCCCCATATAAAATTGGTCGATCTTGCTTTAATAATCTCCGTGCATTATAAAGGTCATGTCATAGCATCTACAATTTATATCCTAGGGTTTCGACCACCGCAATCAACAAGTAAGATGATCCATGACCTAAATTCACGGGATATCCGGGATGCGCCCCTCTAAGCACCCGAACTCCGTTTAATCGGAATAGTTGCATCATCCCCCTCCCGGGGATTTAAAATGTCATGCCATCTTGTGTTTGCGCGTTGCACCGATGTTATCCGTGGTTTTGATTGTTCCTCTCCGGTATTGTTTGTGCATCGGTAGATCAAGGAGTGGAAGTGCCACCACCGTATCGCGAGGATCCGTATTACCAGCACGCTGATCAAGGCAAGCGTAATCCCCCCTCTGAGCATATCTTATCCTATGTTTCCGCAAATATTTTCTCCACTATAATATTGCATGCGGTTCTAAATGTCAATTTTCTGGATTAGAGTATCCTATAGTTGCATTAAGTTTCCGATGCCAATACCTGTTTTCCCTCCTATTATCCATAGGATTGTTGGCCTGAGATACTTACTATGCTATGTTGATGCTTAGCCATGCTTAGTAAATTGCATAGCTATACGATGGAGGGTTTGTGGTGGAAACAGGTGTGAGATAAATGGTTGATGGTGGAGAAATTGTGGTGACGGATAATAAAATGCTTAAAGGTGGGGATGAGAGGCCACTGTGGTTGTGGTGTTTTGTCTCGTTCTCGCCGCCTAGGTGCGAGTTCTTTACCTCTTGAACCAAGACTGAGCGTGCAACCATGCGTGAGGCCTATGCATTTGCAGGAACCCTCATAGACTAAATAACTCGAGCGGGGCTAGCCAGGGTCCTCTAGTTCGGGCTTCCATTTGCGCGTGCGTGATTGGTGGTGAGAATGGATGAGGATGGTGGTGTTAGGAAAATGAGTGGCCGTGGGGCGGGGTGTGTGATCCTGGCAGTCCTACCGCCACTGATGATCCTGGAAAGTCCTTAACGAGGGAGAAGTCGACACCGCTCCCACCCAGCCGGCTTTCCAAGGAAGAGAGCTAATGCGCAGGTAATGGGCCGGACGGTACGCGTGGCAAACATTTGTACACCCCTGCAGGGTTAAATCTTTTCGAAAAGCCGTGTCCGCGGTTATGGACGAACTTGGGAAGTGAAGGTAAGATCATAGAATAACTTTAACGGAATGATTAAAAACTGGGTACTAGAGGTACCACTCACAAATGCAAGGTGAGCTTCCTCGAGGGTGATTCGGGGAGGTGCCTTTGATGAACAGGTACAGTGGTTGATGTTGAGAAAGGTGATGAAAGAAAGAGTACTTCTTACCTCTTTTGAAAATACTCTGATAGTCGATGCCTTTGAGTTATGTTTTCATAAATAAAATCAGCTTTATGCAAAACACCATATAACTTTGAAAGCCTCATCGAGCATATATTAGCTCTAATCTTGCGAGTTCGTCGAACTCAACGTCGTTTGTTTTGTTTCAGAGGAGGACTTCACCGACCTCGAAGGTGGGTTCTTTGTGGACGTCGACGAGTAGTCTGGGGTTCCCAGGTGGCAGCTTGGGACATCCCGGAACAGCTGGCGTTGTGATGTTTATCTGTAGGCCTCTTAGGCCATATTTGGATCTTGTTGTTTAGAACAACCTAATTCGCTTCCGCTTGTTGTAATGTTGGGTCTGTGACCTCTGGTTGTCATTTGCTATCTTTCTCTATTATAAGAGTTGAACTATATGATTTGTGTCGTAGAGTCTGTGATGTGCCAGTTGTTCCACAAGTCTTGATCTTCTATTATGCATTGAGGGTTGTGCCTGTGTTAAGGCATCAATCGGGGTGTTGTGTTGATGCCCCAGCAACGCCTGCCAAAGGTTTTGGCCGGGGATTGGTAAACCCGTAACCTCCGGTTGTATCGCTTAACCGGTGACACACAGCATCACTGTATACAGTCGGGTCGGGGCGCCACAAGTTGGTATCAGAGCAGTACTGCCTGTAGGAAACCCTTCTACTGGTCGATGTTGAGTCTAGTGTTTGTGAAAATATTTTAACCTAAAAATGAGTTGTGAAAACCATCTTAGGATTCTTTTTACTCCTTATCTGGTTACCCTCTAATCTCGGAGCAATCTTACCTCGATTTGATTAAAGGTTTTACTTCTCATCTGTTACTTCAAAATGATTAGAAACGGGGTGGGTTCGACCTTTAGTGTTATGTGTCACGTTGCTCCCGCTGCGTTGCAATCCCAAATCAACTCAGATGTTTCTATCTAATCAAATCATTTGATCCTTTCTTTGGGTTTTAACCCACGGACTTGAACATAAGGTCCCGGATTGTGTCAACTAGAGTGTGTTAAGTTGTGATTTCTTAACTCTCACTAGTAGCACATGATGCTGATCTTTGACCCAAGTTCTATCTTGTTGTTTTCCTTCTCGCAAAGTATTATCGTCCCTAGTCTGTGTACTTGAGTAGACGCTAATGCTATTGTTCGACCATTCGGAGAAAGATACTAACTGTGTCATTGTCAAATCTCCAGAATGGCTCGAGGAGGTCGTGGAGGCCGTGGTGGTCGCGGTAACCACAATGATGATGAGGATGATCTGCCGCCACCACCCTCGATGGCTGAGGTCTTGATGGCCATTGAGGAGAACCGTGGGCGCAATGAGCGCTTGCTGGAACAGTTGGTGCAGCAGAATGCACGGAGGAACGAGTGCAACACTCTCACTGAGTTCCTGCGTTCCCAGCCACCCACTTTGCTGATGCTAAGGAGCCACTGGAAGCTGATGATTGGCTTCGTGCTTTGGAGCGCAAGTTCTCCGCTCTCATGTCCATTGGCTGAGCAAGTCAACTTTGCCACCTACCTCTTGGTTGGTGCTGCTGGCTGTTGGTGGGAAAGCCATGTGGCTTTGTTTCCAGCCAACCATGTCTTCACCTGGGCTGATTTCCGCACTGCCTTCCGTGCGGAGTACATTCCCCAGCCGATCATGGACTTGAAGAGGAGGGAGTTCCTGGATTTGCAACAGGGACGGATGGACCTCCGCACTTATGGTCGTGAGTTCAACCATCTTCTCGTTACGCCCCAAGGGACGTGACCAATGATGCTGACAAGCAAGAGCTGTTCCGCAAGGGTCTGAATCCGCAGCTCCGCTATGAGTTGTTGCCCTTCAGGTTCCAGACCTATCAGGAGCTGTTCAACCAGGCTTTACTCTTGAGCAAGGAAGAAAGGAACTTGAAGCTTCCAAGAGGCCCGCACATGGGGACCACCAGAGTTCCTCGGGTTCTGAGAGCAAGAAGCGCAGGGTGTTTGTTCCCTACAGCGCCGTACCTCGTGCTCCTTCATGCCGAGGCAGCAGGATACAGGCCACCTCCTCCGCGCCCCACTACTTCGACACTTGGGATAGGCGGAAGTGGGTACCGTCCTATGCTACCTGCTCCACCTGGAGTCACTTGCTACACCTGTGGCCAGGCTGGTCACTACTCCAGGGAGTGCCCCCAGAAGGCACCTCTCGCGATAACTCCTGCACGAGCCCCTGCCACTCCAACTGGCAAGGCTGGACCTATTGTGCGTGGTCGCCTGAACCACATCTCTGCTGAAGAAGCTGAAGAGGACCCCGGCGTTCTATGGGTGAGTTACGAATCAACGGCAATACAGCTACAGTTTTGTTTGACTCTGGAGCATCGCATTCATTCATATCCATAGCGTTTGCAAAAGACCACAAATACCGTTCGAGAAAATGAGCCGTCCCTTGGTGATCGCTACTCCTGGTTCCAAATGGCAAACCGATGGGGTTACTCCTGAGGTCCAGATTAATATAGGTTCCTTGTCTTTTCCTTATGCCTTGGTAGCTCTGAAGTCCAAAGGCATTGATGTCATACTGGGCATGAACTGGCTAGCAAATACCAGGCTAATCTCGACTGTGCTGCCAAGACCATTACGTGACCGCTCCTTCCGGTGACATTGTGAAGTATTGGCCTGCAACATCAATACCTCCGTCCGCCATCGTACCCGCTCACCTGAGATTCTCCTTTGCTTTATGGAAGGCGAATCCCCTCCTGAAATCCAGGACATACACGTGGTGTGTGACTTCCCGGATGTGTTCCCGGAAGAGTTGCCTGGCATGCCTCCTGACCGAAGTGTGGAGTTTGTCATAGAGCTACTTCCCGGTACCGCTCCAATTTCCAAGAAGCCCTACCGTATGCCGGTGGAAGAGTTGGCTCTGTTGAAAGAGCAAATTGATCAGCTGTTAGCTAAGGAGTTCATCCAGCCTAGCAGTTCACCTTGGGGTTGTCCGGTACTCTTTGTCAAGAAGAGGGATTCTACCGTGCCTCGTCTAGTCTCTGACTATCGACCGTTGAATGCGGTGACAATCAAGAACAAGTATCCTATTCCTCGCATCAATGATCTGTTGGATCAGTTAGCTGGTGCAACGGTATTCTCCAAGATGGATCTGAGGTCAGGCTACCATCAGATAAAAATCAGAAAGGAGGATATTCCAAAGACGGCATTTGTTACTCGTTATGGCTCATATGAGTATACCGTCATGTCCTTTGGTCTCACAAATGCCCAGCTACTTTCATGAGGCTCATGAACTCTGTCTTCATGGATTATCTTGACAAGTTTGTCGTCATTTACATTGATGACATCCTCATCTATTCCAAAACCAATGAAGAGCATGAGGAACATCTTCGTTTGGTTCTGACAAGACTTCGAGAACACCGCCTCTATGCCAAGTTCTCCAAGTGTGAGTTTTGGTTGGATAATCTCATCTTCCTTGGTCATGTGATATCCGCTAATGGTGTGGCTGTCATTCCGACAAGATTCAGTCCATTCTGGATTGGAAAACTCCAATGTCAGTCAAGGACATCGTAGCTTTCTCGGATTGGCGGGTTACTACCGCCGATTCATCGAAGGTTTCTCCAAGATAGCCAAGGCCCTGACTGACCTTCTCAAGAAGGATAAAAAGTTTGTATGGTCGGCCGAAGCTGAAGAGAGTTTCAAACACTGAAAGCCAAGCTCACGTCCGCTCCTGTGCTTGTCCTGCCGGACACAAGCAAGGATTTCGTCGTCTTCTGTGACGCCTCTCTCAAGGCTTGGGCTGTGTATTGATGCAAGATGGCCATGTGGTGGCTATGCTTCTCGCCAACTTAAGCCGCATGAGCTCAACTACCCAACTCATGATCTAGAACTTGCCGCGTGGTCTATGCTTTGAAGCAATGGAGACCATACCTGTTTGGTAACCGTTGCGAGATCTTCTCGGATCACAAGAGTCTGAAGTACCTCTTCACCCAGCCGGATTTAAATCTCAGGCAAAGGCGTTGGTTGGAGTTAATCACGGACTACAATGTGAGTCTGAACTATCAACCCGGCAAAGCAAACGTCGTGGCTGACGCGCTAAGTCGGAAGTCCTATTGCAACAATCTGATGATTGAAGAGGCCAACCTGCTCTCATGAAGAGTTTGCCCGTTTGAACCTGGAAATTGTTCCCTCTGGCTACCTTGCAAATCTGGAATCAAATCTACTCTTGTGGACCAGATTAAGGATGCTCAAAGCGTGACAAGGGTATTCTGAAAATCAAGGAGAACATTGCTAGCGGGAAGGCCAAATGCTTTTCTGTCAATGAATGGAGTTGTTTATTTTGGTGACCGCTTGGTAGTGCCAAAGAAACGAAAATTGAGGGAGTTGATCCTCCAAGAAGCAATTCTGGTGGACCCGTATGAAACGGGAAATTGCTAGGTACGTTGCTGAATGCGATACCTGTCGACGGGTAAAGGCTGAACATCAAAGGCCTGCCGGCACTCTTCACCCTATTGCTATTCCCGAGTGGAAATGGGATGAAATTGGTATGGATTTCATTACTGGTCTGCCGAAGTCTCCAAAGGGACATGATGCCATCTGGGTCATCATTGATCGACTATCAAAAGTGCCTCACTTCCTCCCAGTTCGTGTTGACATTACAGCTGCCAAGTTGGCAGACCTGTATACCTCTCGTATCGTCGTCCTTCATGGCATTCCCAAGAAGATAATCTCTGATCGTGGAAGTCTATCACCTCCAAGTTTTGGACTAGTTTCCAAACTGCTATGGGAACTCGTCTTAACTTCAGCACCACTTTCCATCCCCAAACTGATGGTCAGACCGAGAGAGTGAACCAAGTTTTGGAAGACATGCTTAGGGCATGTGTAATCTCTTTCGGTAAGGATTGGGAAAAGTATCTCCATTTCGCGGAGTTCTCCTACAACAATAGCTATCAAGCTAGTCTGGGCATGGCTCCATTTGAGGTTCTCTATGGAAGAAAATGCCGCACTCCTCTAAATTGGTCCGAGACCGGAGAGAGGGCACTCTTTGGTCCTGATGTGATCAATGAAGCTGAGGAGAAGGTTCGAATCATAAGAGAGAATCTGAAGATTGCTCAGTCTAGGCAGAAGAGCTACTATGATAAGCACCATCAGGAAATTCACTATGAAATTGGTGATAAAGCTTATCTCCGCGTCTCTCCCCTTCGTGGCGTTCGCCGCTTCGGAATCAAAGGGAAATTGGCGCCTCGCTATGTTGGCCCCTTCACCGTTCTGGCCAAGCGAGGAGATCTTTCTTATAAGTTGGAGTTACCGGTCATCTTTCCCAATGTGCATGATGTTTTCCATGTATCTCAACTTCGCCGGTGTTTCAAAGATCCTATCATTGGGGTCAATCATGAAGAGCTGGATCTCCAGGAAGATCTTACTTATCGTGAGCATCCTATCCGTATCCTGGATGAAGCCGAAAGAAAGACCCGGAACAAGACTACCAAGTTCCTCAAGATTCAATGGTCTCATCATTCCGAAGAAGAAGCAACTTGGGAACGAGAGTCTAGTCTTCGTGAGGAGTATCCCGACTTCTTCTCGCAAACTTAGAATCTCGGGACGAGATTCCTGTAAGGAGGGTAGAATTGTAACAGCCCCAAAATTTGTGAACCAAATTTTCACTTTTGTGTCCTCTTTTGCATCATGGCATGCATGCATCATTTGCATCCATTCTAAAATTGCTAAACCACACATGAACTTGGTTTGTCAAAGGTTGGAAAACTAAAATGCCAAACTTGCTCAAACATTTCTACAAAGCAGTGGAAGCCTTCAAAGTTGCAAAATAAAATACTTTGACAAATTATAATTATCCAGGAAGTTCCAAGAGATCAAAGTAATATTCTGCCCTTGTTTCAAAATTTCTAAAGTAATTGCATTTGGAAGTTTAGCTAAAATGCCTAAACCAAACTCTATGAACAAAGGTTGACCAAAACATTTTATTTGCCAACCCCAAATTTTGTGGAGTTACTAAATGTTAAGGGGAGCATCCCCAAATTATTTCATAATTTTTGGAGGTGGATAACTGCCTAAATTAAATCAAATACACCTGCTGCTGTTTTAAAGCAGTACTGAAAAGGACCTAAGCGTGATAGTTTTAAAAGGCAGGGGGTTTTTCGCAAAGTTGCGGTTGTCTCTCTCTCCTCCCGCCTTCTGCGCGAGCGCCGTGTCGCTCCCGCGCGTGCCCGCTGCACGGGGCCCCCTTCCCCTCCTCTGCCTCGCCTCTGTAGGAGAAGAGCACCACGAGGAGCACTGCTCCCCGTCCCCACTCGCCCTGCCCCATCTCCTCTCTCCTTTTCTTCCTTCCACCGAGCCGCCATGGCCGCCGTGATGCGCCGCCGCCTCGCCGCTGATTGAGGAGCTCCCGAGCAATTCCAGCACCACCTGCAGCTCCGCCGTGTCGTGTTCTTCCTCCCCACCAGAGGAATCGAGCCGGGCTGGCCTAACTCGCCGTCGCCGTCCGGTACGCCGCCGCCGCTTCGTCGGAAGATTCCGACGCCGTCCCGCCACCTCCGACCTCGACGTTGGTTCGTATGCGTGAGTGGTGAGCTACTCAACCATCCCGTGCCCTCCTTCAGTTCGATTGTAGCCCGTAGTTCAATTCCCGGGAGAGCTCGTCGGAGCAGTGTGCCCCTGCATCGAGTTTCGGATATTCCGATTGGTCTACGACCGGAATTTCCGACCCATTTCAGTACCAGGTGTTCTGGTTCTTAGGAAAATTTTAGTACCCGCGAGACGATCGGATTTTCCGATGGATCAATTCTCGGATTTTCCGAGTTGTGGCAGTACTGATTTTCTTCTCAGTCCTTAGCCGTTTTTTTCGAGTGTACAGTGAACTCGGAATTTCGATTCCAATTTAATTCGGAAATTCCGAATTAGTCCAGTACAATAGAATTTGCTACTGTTTCGATTACTTGTCTTCATATTTTGATAAGTAATTCGAGTGTGGTATAATTCAACTTCTTAAAGACAAATAATTACAAGAGGAGATAAATTATTTAAAAGAATTCTTGTTAATTTAGTATTTTATAAAAGTAATAACTTTTATCGGTGCATGTTGAAATTTGTGTAATATCCCAAAATGCTTCCACAGTTACGGATTTAACTAGTGACATCATTTCATGCATGTTTACCTCAAGGTAGAGCACATGAAAACATTAAAACCAATGTAGAGCAATATTTCTCCTTAGGGAATAAGTTTTGCTCGCTCCCATTTAAAATTGGTCGATCTTGCTTTAATAATCTCCGTGCATTATAAAGGTCATGTCATAGCATCTACAATTTATATCCTAGGGTTTCGACCACCGCAATCAACAAGTAAGATGATCCATGACCTAAATTCACGGAATATCGGGATGCGCCCTCTAAGCACCCGAACTCCGTTTAATCGGAATAGTTGCATCATCCCCCTCCCGGGGATTTAAAATGTCATGCCATCTTGTTTGCGCGTTGCACCGATGTTATCCGTTGTTTTGATTGTTCCTCTCCGGTATTGTTTGTGCATTGTGTTCAATGGAGTGGAAGTGCCACCACCGTATCGCGAGGATCCGTATTTACCAGCACGCTGATCAAGGCAAGCGTAATCCCCCCTCTGAGCATATCTTATCCTATGTTTCCGCAAATATTTTCTCCACTATAATATTGCATGCGGTTCTAAATGTCAATTTTCTGGGTTAGAGTATCCTATAGTTGCATTAAGTTTCGATGCAATACTGTTTTCCCTCCTATTATCCATAGGATTGTCTTGTGGCTGAGATACTTACTATGCTATGTTGATGCTTAGCCATGCTTAGTAAATTGCATAGCTATACGGCGGAGGGTTTGTGGTGGAAACAGGTGATGAGATAAATGGTTGATGGTGGAGAAATTGTGGTGGACGGATAATAAAATGCTTATAAGGTGGGGATGAGAGGCCACTGGGTTGTGGTGTTTTGTCTCGTTCTCGCGCCTAGGTGCGAGTTCTTTACCTCTGAACCAAGACTGAGCGTGCAACCATGCGTGAGGCCTATGCATTTGCAGGAACCCTCATAGACTAAAATAACTCGAGCGGGGCTAGCCAGGGTCCTCTAGTTCGGGCTTCCATTTTGCGCGTGCGTGAGTTGGTGGCTGAGAATGGTATGAGGATGGTGGTGTTAGGAAATGATGTGGCCGTGGGGCGGGGTGTGTGGTGATCCCTGGCAGTCCTACGCCACTGATGATCTGGAAAGTCCTTAACGAGGGAGAAGTCGACACCGCTCCCACCCAGCGGCTTTCCAAGGAAGAGAGCTAATGCGCAGGTAATGGGCGGACGGTACGCGTGGCAAACATTTGTACACCCTGCAGGGTTAAATCTTTTCGAAAAAGCCGTGTCCGCGGTTATGGACGAACTTGGGAAGTGAAGGTAAGATATGAATAAGTTAACGGAAATGATTTAAAAACTGGGTACTAGAGGTACCACTCACAAATGCAAGGTGAGCTTCTCGAGGGTGATTCGGGGAGGTGCCTTTGATGAACAGGTACAGTGGTTGATGTTGAGAAAGGTGATGAAGAAAGAGTACTCTTACCTCTTTTTAAAATACTCTGATAGTCGATGCCTTTGAGATATGTTTTCATAATAAAATCAGCTTTAGGCAAAACAACCATTATACCTTGAAAGCCTCATTCGAGCATATATTAGCTCCTAATCTTGCGAGTTCGTCGAACTCAACGTCGTTTGTTTGTTTCAGAGGAGGACTTCACCGACCTCGAAGGTGGGTTCTTGTGGACGTCGACGAGTAGTCTGGGGTTCCCAGGTGGCAGCTTGGGACATCCTGGAACAGCTGGCGTTGTGATGTTTATCTGTAGGCCTCTTAGGCCATATGTTGGTTCTTGTTGTTTAGAACAACCTAGTTCGCTTCCGCTTGTTGTAATGTTGGGTCAGTGACCTTGGTTGTCATTTGCTATCTTTCTCTATTATAAGAGTTGAACTATAATGATTTGTGTGTAGAGTTGTGAAGTGCCAGTTGTTCACAAGTCTTGATCTTACTATTATGCCTTGAGGGTTGCGCCCGTGTTAAGGCATCAATCGGGGTTGTTGTGTTGTTGGGAGCGGTGTGCCCAGCAACGCCTGCCAAAGGTTTTGGCCGGGGATTGGTAAACCCGTAACCTCCGCTTGTATCGCTAACCGGTGACACGCAGCATCACTGTAACTAGTCGGGTCGGGGCGCCACACACCATCTCCATCCATGGTCACGTACAGGACGCCACGCGCCGCTGTCGAGATCGCCTACAAGGCCGCTGCCATGGCATTCCCCGCTGACGAGGACATGGAGCCTGTCGAGAGGCCCAAGAAGAAGAAGCAG